>RXPK01004117.1:0-35696 GCA_004143645.1 Protaetia brevitarsis | reverse complement strand
AAATGTAGTTTGATGCTATAAAACTGCTTCTTTGCGTTACAGCTATAACCTGCTTCTATAAATGTTTCTAAAATGTGATATAAAGGGAGTATCGTGCGTCGTTTGGATCGGAGTCGCGCGCTCCCGAGCGTGCAAATTTTGTCATATAGGGGTATTTAGATCGTCGTTGATGACGTTTGGGAGCGCATGGCGCAGAAAGGAATTAATTTTTTTCAATGATATGAATCATTAGTCAGTGGTGTTATAAAAAAAGGTTGTCGGGATATTTTACCCAATTATAGTTACTGGTGGAAATAAACAAAAAAGTCTTAGTCAACATGGGTCCGCAATTCAACTGTTTTTGACATATAGTCGATTGCATATTGTTTTAGTAGGATAAAATTTTTCAAAGAAATTCTGATCGCAAGTAAATTAAACAAATGTTTATTTAAAGTAAAACTAAAGAAATTGTTCTATATGTCCACCGTTCATTTCTAAGCACGCTTCACAACTCTTATGAAAGATCGACGCAATCTTTCGAAAATTCTGGAAGGTCCTCGAATTTCCTCGCAACAATTTACGATTCGTTGCCTGAGTTCTTCCAAATGTTTACAGATCGTGTGTACATAATTTTTTTAGATGCCCCAAACATAGAAGTCTAGAGGTGTCAGGTCAGGGGACCTAGGAGGCCATGCAGTTGGTCCACTCCGTCCTATTCATCTCTCGTGTAATCCTGATTTAAGAAATTTCTAACTACGATGGAAAAATGCGCAGGAGCTCCATCGTGCATAAAACCACATATTTAATCTGTGTAAAAAGTGGCACGTCTTCCGACAAAACGGGTAATTCATTTCTTAAAAAATCCAAGTATACTTGTCCCGTTAAACGATTTAGGGAGAAATGCTGGACCAATTAAACAATCTCCAAAAATAGCAAGCCAAACATTTAGCGAAAAAACGGTTTTGGTGATGCAGTGAACAACGCATGGGGATTTTCATCTGCCCAGACGTGATTGTTATGAAAAATGAATATTCCGTCTCTTTTAAACCCAGCCTCGTCACTAAATAAAATCTGAGTCGCAAAATTAGGAGTTTCTGCCAGCTTTCGTAAAACCCAATGACAAAAACCCTACGTGCATCATAATCGAGAGGAGCAAGAATTGCACGATTTGAATGTGGTAGGGATAGAGCTGTGTTCCCGCAGAATTTCTCAAATGAGAGGATGACTAAACGTTCCAGTTCTGCGCAAGTCTTCGGGTGCTAATATTTGGGTTGTCTTCTACCCGTCTCAAAATATCTAATTCTACTGCGGGAGAAGAAACTGATCTAGGTCTACCAGAACACCATTAATTTTAAATGAACCAGTTTCGGACAGCCGGATATGAAGTCTTGAGAAAATCTTATCACTCGGTAACAACCGATTTGGAAATTCTTCGGCATACATACGCCGTGCTTCAGTGGCATTACCATTCGCACGACCGTACATAAAATGCATATCGGCCATTTCTGCATTTGTGTACTTATGCATAATTTGAGAACAAAAAAAAATTGACGCAAATGATAAATAATCTGATGACAGATGTCTGACAGAACTAATTTTAAGTCACAGTCAGTTTGTTGACAAAGGGAACTATTCTCAATACGGAAAAATGTTTTTTTTTATTTTAAAATATGCAATCGACTATAGTCAAAAAACAGTTAAATTGCGGACCCATGTTGACTAAGACTTTTTTGTTATTACCACCATTACTATAATTGGGCGTAAAATATCGGACAACCTTTTTTTAACACACTGTATTTTTACAACACCAGTGAGGAATGGAGGTAGCAATAATTTAAATGGGTAAATTGATTTTTTGATAATTTATTAATTTGTTGCATTTTGTAGTTGTAACTTCAGTGCTTATGTAATAAAAAAAAAAACGTTTTGTCATGTGATTATTAAATTGAAGAATTTAGTAAGTGTTTATCAAATAGATTTGAATAGCTTCTCTTATTATTAAAATCACATTGATATTATAATAATTGGCACTAAAATATTGTAATACATGTTTGTTGTATTTTATTCTAGTAGTAAACTTTGGTAGTAATTTATAACTGAAAGACTGACACTAATTTCTGTATGGTATTTATATGAATTTGGATGGTCAAAATAATATAAGGAAGAAAGATAAATACATAAAGGCTATATTTCTTTGATATTATAAATTCAGGAAACATTTTATTGTACGAAACAGTTAGTGTTTATTTTGTGGCACTACCTATGTACCCATAGATGTTGTTTACCATAAAAAAATTAACTAAGAAACGTAATAGAGAAGGTATTTCTAAAAATACTTACATTTTAGTAATGTGTTAAATAAATGCCAAGCTTACACGGTAAAAAAAAACTTCTAGAAATAACGAATATACGAACATTGTATCGGCTTAAGTAAATAAGAGAATAAGAAATAAACAGAATCCTCTAACAACTACACAAAAATATTGTTTTTGACAAGCCCAGGTGGAGACAATTTTATTCCAAGTAATTATTTTATAGTTATTTTGTGTAACAACCCCACACAATGTAAAGTTTCGCTGATTAGTTTTCCGTTTTTATATCGATTTTGGTTAAGAATACTATCAAACAACACATAATATAATCATATGATTACAGAAACCGATCATTATGAAACGTAACCCCTCAGAACCTATTATAGTTATTATTTTTACTTGTTGGCAACACCTTTTATAGAGAAAATGCCAATTTATACTTTTCCGTTTAAGAAACTATACTTTTTTCATTTAGTATCAATTATTTATATTTAGTAAATCATTATTAGTTACGAAATATATATACTAGGTTATATATAAAGATTTTCACATACGTATTGCTGTGTACTGATTGAAAATAAATGAAAAATGCAAAACTGATTTTAAAATGAAAAATAAAATAAAATTAGCTAGCTCAACGATAAGATTTTAAATTGAACAAAGAACTATTATCTCAGAGTTACCTCGCGAATTAAAACTTGTAAAAAATGTAAAGGTTTTAAAATAAAATTAAAAGAACGATTGTTAACCCCATGACGCCATTAAACATTCAATTTATCTCAACAATCGGGGTTAAATTACAATGTGCAGAAAAACCTTGAACTGAAGGTTCTGGCTAAAATAAAAACTGCACTTGACTCTAAATTAAACTAGGACAATGCTATTTCCTATGCAAAGTTTTGTTTGTTCAGGAAGATTATCCAAAATACACAACCTTTGTATAACTACCCACGCGGTTTTACAAATTAAAATCAAATTGTGGACAAACGCAAGAAATTTACAAAAATGAAAAAGCTAAAAGAAAGAACAAAGCTTCTTCTCACCCAAACGAGGTGATTGAAAAGATAAAATGAAACAGCAAAATTGAATAACAGAAGATTAACTCTTTAAAATAAACGAGAGAAAAAACTAAATTAAAGCTTCCTAAACAAAAAATAATAATTGATCTTATATCTAAAGTGCACACTCCAATATATTAACAATTATTATAATAAAAGTTCCTTGATTGACTAAATAAAAGACAATTAATTTTTACAATATCAAAATGGATTACAAAATGGCAACCAGAATTTAAAAATACGTCTACTCACGTCAATAGTCGAACAAGGACGTCCTTAACAAAATCCTACAATTGTTTTTCTTACAAAAAACACCCTCTCAAAAATCGTAGAACGCAGACGTAGAACATTACAATGACAATATTAAATAGAATACGTATAAAATCAGCACAAGCGAACAATCGACATTTGAATGACTGGACTAATTAAAAAAAAATCTTAACACTACATAAATTAAAATCATACAATAAACTCTTAAACTAAACTTATTCAAAATAAAACAAAATTGTGAAAATTCTCGGTAAATTGAAAATCACCTGTACAGACAATCTACAAATCACAACAACCATTATTATGCAACTTAAAATACACCTCAGCGATAATTGGTTGTATAAACCACAGCAGTACGTATGTAAATATATGTATCTCCACTCATTACTGATCAAATAGAGTCGTCCGCAATATAAATACATATAAATATTGAGTGAATAGCGGTAACAAAAGGCACTTTGGGAGGGTGTACAAAGTTGTAGAAAGAGTTTATCTATTTAACGTATACCGCTGTTGATGGAAAACTGCTACAAAAAATAGCAGCTTTTTTAAACTGCTGATCAAAAGTAGCAGAAGCAGGTTGTAGCTGCTAACGTAAAGAAACAGTTTTATACATCACTAGTATATGTAGTTACAATAGCGTCACTCCCCTAGTAGCACAGGCGGTTGAGACAACGTTGGCTGACGGGCATGAATATGTTGACCGAAAGTTGCCAGTGATGTTGGCATTACGTGAATATATAATCATCAATACTTAGATGACCTGCGAACGTTGGCTCGACGTTCGCTGCTTATGTTTTAATTGATTATAGAAAGTTTCCTATACAATTAGCCACATTTACTTTGGGCCAGAATATTTTGGGTATCTTATAAATACATGAATTAGTTTGTAAGCTATTTAAGATATATTGACTAGTTTATAAAATAGACATATTTTTAGATGGTATGCATCCTAATACCATCTAAAAATATGTCTATTTTATAAATTAGCAAATATATCTTAAATAGCTTACAAACTAATTCATGTATTTATAAGATAGCCAAAATATTTTGGCTATTTTATTAAAAAGTCAATTTTCTCATAAATAAACCAACTGATTGGTTATTCTGTAAACCAGCTGGATAGTATACAAACTAGTCGAGTTTATGCTTGAGCCATAACATATATAATATATTTATATAAAATCAATAGCCAAGGAGTCTGGAAGGACCTGGAAAGAAGTCCCTTGTTACTCATACCCGGCCAATTATTATTGTCCTTCTGAATGCTGAAGAAGCAGTCTCCACGTTTCCTTAAATTCCAACAGCCTTGCCTTCTTCACATAGCTGCTCCCTTTCTCACACATTGGAAGTTAAAACACGAAAGAAGTAATGACCGAAAAACAAACAAAACAACAGCAGTACCTATTCTAATACTTAACAATAACTTAATCCTAATTATTCTGTAATTAAATTAAAGAGCCATATTTTAAATATTTATTTATACCCTAACCATGCAAAAACTTTAGTTTAACACTAATTCCAAGCACTAAAGAGCATAAAATATCCATATTCATTCATAACCAGGTACTACTCTATATACTAACTATCTAAATATCATGCCGTAACCTATCTAGTTCTGTGGCAACATCACTAAAAAATCATCAATGAGTGAGCATTCAAATAAGATATGTCCCGCTGTATCTACCCCACCACATTCACAATGCGAATCATTAACCCACCCAATGCTACAAAAATATGATTTAAAATTACCATAACCTAATATTATTAATTCCACCGCCTGATACGATAAATTAACCCTCATTTTCCTAAAACGTGTAACGCTACCGATAAATTTCCTAGTACACCTTCCATTTAAAGAAATATCCCACCTACTCTGCAAATCATTATCAAGTTTATCCCTAAACACTTCTTTAACCACGCTAGCTGAAGTATCTCTCCAAGCCACCGTCTCTTTCGCTAATTGATCCGCCCGCTCATTATCGATTGTACCTACGTGACCCCTAATCCAAAAACGCAACATATCCCAAATCAGCTATCTGTTATAATTTTCACGTCCAGTATAAATTCCCATTCGCGCCTAATATAAACTACTGCCTGATTTATTGCAACTAATCCTGCTTGAAAGAAATTGCAATGATCTCCTAATTTAAACTTTTAATTATGTATTTCAATACTGTATTTTGAATTTCCCTCCAAAAGGATACTAGTATCCAAAGATACTAGTATTATATTTGCCCAAAATCATCGGTTCGAGTTTTTAAAATACCTAGGTATGTACAAATACGAGAGTGACGCTATTGAAACTATACCTATGCTATGGTAATATTTTCAACGAATCTCACACCCCCCACATTTAGATCTTAATTTAGTAATAATAATTTATCAGTGATACAGGTACTGACGAAATGTCCACCACCACCTAAAGTTAAAAACGCCGATTTAGCATCTTCCCAGGCAGAGTACATTGCTGGGGATAAAGCCACTTATAAGTGCGTCGAAGGCTACAGATTGCTTGGTACAGGATTGATGAAGTGTAGTGCTTCAGGAAAATGGAGTAGATTTGTTGGTAAATGTATCAGTAAGTATTTTATAGTGACGTATTGGGCGAAAAAGCGCCGTTTCTATTTCTGATAATTCTAGAGAAAACGTGTGGCAAACCTACAGTTGCTGATTCCACTGTAATTACGGGAAAATCGTACTTATTCGAGGAAACTGTGAGGATAAAGTGTAGCAACGGAAAAGAGTACGATTTAATCTGTCAAAGTACGGGAAGGTGGTCGGATATAACAGACAGTTCCTGTTGAAGGAATAATCCCTTAGTGTGTGTATACATTTGTATTCATATATTTTTTTTTTAATAAAAACTAAATAACCAATTAGTTTATCGATCCAAACTAAAACAAAACAATTATACTAACAAGATTCAAACAGGGCGGGTTCTGTTAACTATAATAGACAAGAGTGTACATAGAAAAGTAATAAAGGTAAACCATTTTTATATATAAGAATGTGTCGTCGATGTAAAACAATCATTCTTCTCTTTTACTTCATTTAATAACGGAATGAATTTGTTCATCTTCCAATGGATTCTTATCAGGTTAGCATTAGCCATGACTCCTAATAGTTCGCTCAACGTATACTTTGACAGTTTACACTTCGAAAATTGCTTGCAAAACATCCTTTCCTTGGAGTTTACTGACGATGTGATTTTCTTCCACAAATCCCAAGGAATGAATTTTAATAATTTGGCGCCGAAAACTTCAGTTATCTTATCAGACGGCGTATCCGATTTTAGAGTACCAAAAGGAGAAAAGACAATGTATTACAATCAGAGGATCAGTCCAATTTTTTTCGCGAGGACGGATGAAGATGTAGAAACGCTATTAAACATCTTAAAATCGACCAGTTTTTACAAAGGTAAATTCTTGATCTTTTTCCAAAAAGACAGATTCAATCTAAGTATAGTCCGAAAGCTACTAAGTGTCGCTTATAAAAATGGTGTATCGAAAATTGCTTTTGGTTTGTATAACAATGAGACTATCGAATTCTACTCCTGGTTTCCGTTCGATAAAAAGAATCAATGTGGTAAAAGATTCAATTTGAGAAGGATGAAAGTTTGTGCAGAATCGTACCAAGCTCCAGTTCTTTACAAGAGTAATTTGTATAATCTGCAAGAATGTTCGTTAAAATTGACCTATGTAAAAGCGGAGCCGTTTGTGATCGATGTTGAAGCAAATACCACAGCTGGATTATTCGTATCATTGTTTAAGACCATAAGAAGGGCTACTGGGATCAAGATGGTATACGAATTCATTGAGGAATTTCAATTCGAATTATTGAATCGTGGTTCTTTGACAGGACTATTCCAGCATTTAATAAAAGAAAAAACTGACGTGATTTTAGGTCACCTATTCATGAATTCCACGTCCAACCACGCTGTACCTGGACCACAAATCTATTCGGATGATTTGGTATGGATTGCGCCGAAGCCCAAAATGTACACGACGTACCAGAACATTCTCAGGGCCTTTGATGTTTATCTGTGGTTAACGCACATGTCAGCCTTTATTTTCACGGTGGTGTTTTTGAAGTTCCTATTTTACAAGTACAAAGTGAAGATGGACACGTGCAAGATGATACTCAAAATCTTCAAGATGACCATTGTCGCCGCCATAACCACGTCCCCAAAGTAAACACCATACGAATCTTGGTTTTCTTCTACGCAATTTACTGCATCATCATCGACACGATCTACATAGGAAAATTGAGCAGCATTTTCACGATGCCCAAATCCTCGGTGGCGATTACCAACGTCGAATTGATGTACGTGAATAAGATCTACGTCAACATCTCCCACCAAGTTAATTTGTTGACAAATTTGCGTAACCTCATAGGGATTGAGGAAATCAAGAAGAACATCTACGTCTTAAATTGGACGGAGGCTGAGCTGTTAAAGAAAGTCGCCGCCACTCAAATCAACGGCACTCTGATCTTCAGATCGACCACGGAAACGTACGCTTCAGAGTCATCTAGCGTAGAAACTTTCACGTCAAGGTCGAGATCTTTGTACCTTTGTTATTACCTGAGGAATTTCAACATGATCAACAAACCCATAGTGTATTGGACGCAAGAGGTGATAGAGAAAGGATTGTTTAGAAAATGGTGGATGGACATCACACGTCACTATAGGAATTATGCTTTGAGGAGAGCAATTGGAGCGCAGCCCATAGATGCTGTTGTTTATTCTTTGAGACATTACCAAGAAGTTTATTTCATATTACTGACTGGACATTCGTTGGGTATTCTAGCGCTTGCATTGGAATTTTTTTCTAAATACATCGAAAGAAAAATTGCTTTAATGAGAAGGAAAACGCGATTTTAAAAGATAAATTGACAACTCACATGGATTTTGTGAACAAAAGTTGAAAATACAATAATTTGCTGTCTAATTTGGAAGTTGGCTATACAAAAAGGAGGGATTATGGCATTTTATGTTATGTAAAATATTCTGCAGAGCCTTATTCATTTTATTCCGACAGCTTTGTAACCACAAAGGTAGCCAACGCTAATTGGCTGCTCTAGATTATCGAAGTTACCCAAGATTTCTATGTAAACACTATAGCAAGTCTGACAAAAAAAAATTGTAAATTTTGTTTCAAAATTGGATGCAATGGCGAGTTTATGCCCTGACGTTAACATCAAAACACTAAATTCCCCATACATTTTTAAATTATTGATTGGGATAAAATGAAGCACCTGTAAATAACGTTTTTACGTATTCATATGTGTATTTGAAAGAACTAAAATAAAATAAAAAACCAATACCTACATATGCGTTTTAAGTGTCTCTAATAATTATCATTTTTTCAGTTACTGTTATTAAATATTGCGCTAACAAATGAAATGAAACAGAAAATCAATCAAAAGTCAACAAACTCTTATTGAAATCTCAAACTGATTTTTTTTTATTTTATTAGCATTTTGACATTATAAAATTTTACTTCAAGAAAAATGTTTTTATTGAATCTATAAATCTATACCAGCTTCAGAAACACTATAATTATATTATAAAAGAAAACTATCAAATATGTCGGTGATGTGGAATTAATAAATTTCTTAAATTTTTTGAAAGTGTAGCGTAGAACAATTCCAGGAAAACAGTAGTATTTAAATAAAAATAAAAACATGTGGCTTTTAAGTTGCGAAAGTGCAATAAAACCAAAACGCAATGAAATTTTGCAAAATTTTACTTTTATCCATGAAGAGAAAAATCACATTGAAGGTAACTTTTTTGAAAGCACTGTATATCGCATCAGCTGATGACAACTCGACAAATGTCCCAACACACTTCTGATCAAATGTGCTAATAATCCCATGCACAATAGGGTAATTGCCCTAACGTCATTTATATTTGGAGTTATGTCAAGTTCACGTCAAGTTATGTAAAGAAACCCTCATAACCACTGCCGTACATCAAAATATTTCAAGAAAATGGCATGCCTTATCCGTGTAGGCTTCGCTCGTATCGTCAATAATGTCGTACCCAACCCTAGCGCCACTTACATCGGCGCCAGAAATATATCCGGGAAGACTATGAGGGAAAAGCGCCTAAAGCAAAACCAGCACCCTGGCCCTACAAGACAAAAAGATACACTATCTTTGACACATTCTACGATAAAACAACGCATAGATTGGATGAAAATTCAAAGGTGAACGAACTACAAATAGAAAAAATAACCTCTAAGCTATCCTTTACAGCTTATCGTAGTTGAGGGACCTGTTGCGGCTGGCAAGTCGAAATTCGCTCAAGAACTAGCCGACGAATTGGAAATGGTCTATTTCCCAGAGGCCAATTTGGATATGGTGTACACCAACGAGTATGGTTACGATATGAAGCAGCTGGATCCGCAATTGCCAGAATCGTGTAGGAGTTTCGATGTTAATAACTTTTTAATGAATCCGAAACATCGTTTGGCGGCCAAGTTTCAAATATTGCAATACACAGTGAAGTAATTTGAATTTTGGATCATATATATGTGAGTTAGTGAAATTTAATGCTCGTTTGACAGGTACTCTCAGTATATTGATGCTTTGGCTCATATTCTAAGCACTGGTCAAGGTGTCATTTTAGATCGATGTGTCTATTCTGATTTTGTGTTTTTAGAAGCAATGTATAGTAGAGGTTATGTCTCTAGGGGAGGTAAGTTAATATTTTAATTATATGTTTGGGCAATTTTGCTCTTTAGATTATTCCACGTGTATGTATTATGTAAAATTTCCAAAATTAAGATATGAAACAATTTATAAGCATTCTAAGATATTATTCAAGATTGCAAGATTTTTTTTCAACTGTTTTGGAAGTAGGGTAGATTCTCTGTTTCAAGAATGCAAGAATGAATATACTTTTGCTTTTTGCAATTAGATATATAGGGAATAATCTGAAGCACAAGATTCCCATCATTATACGAGAAAATATAAAAATATTTCCTCATATCGTAAAATTTACTTAATTTTTTTGTTATTATTACTAATACATTTTTATTTAGCGCGTTCTCTGTACTACGAAATAAGGAAAAACTCGATAGGAGAACTGCTAAAACCGCATTTAATCATATATCTAGACGTTCCCGTTAGTAAGGTAGCTGAAAACATTAAGAAACGTAAGATTTCTTACGAAGTGAATTCCCCCGTTCTAACATCAGAATATCTCTCCGTTATTGAGAAGTATTACAAGCAGAATTACTTAAAAGAGATGAGCCGCGATTCGGAATTGCTCGTGTACGATTGGACTAACGAAGGGAGGTCGAAATCATCACGGAAGACATCGAACGCATTAAGTTCGAAAGGAGGGATGAACAAGATCCCAAATTCATGGACTGGAGACACTATCAAGAGGAACTATTCGCTTTGCTACGAAATAAGTAACTAGCGTTCTTTATATCCAGTTTTATCAATAAATTATTACGTTTTATAACTTGCAGATATTCTGATCAGAAAGATTTCTTAATGACTTATCTCAACGTACCGAAATTCGATTGCCCTGAATTGTTAGTTGATGCAGAAGAGGCTAAGCTGGCGAGAGAAATACAAGACAGCGTAAGTATTTTTCTGAAACTGTAGTATAGAATGTAATTTTGAATTTACTACATATTTTTTTTCTATATGTAGGCACCTGGCAATGAATATTCTGTTGGTTACAATTCCACAATGGGTGACTCGGGACTTTTACTTCGTGCAGGGTTACCTCATAGAGAAACACTGCCATTAACTGAGAGAAGGTAGTCTCTTTATAAATTTGTTTCTAATGCAAAATTTATTGTTTTTATTTGTTTTCAGAGTCCGTTAATTATGTAATTATTACATTTGTAATTATATGTTGAAAATATATATAACTGAGTTATATAACTCTTTATTTATTATAAGTAAACAATTTTTTCTTTTTAAATTCTGTAAATCCTTCAACAAATAATTAAAAATACATACATATTATACGTATTTTAGATTTGATGGGAGACTTTTTTTTTATAGAAATTTTAATTTGAGTCAATTTTCTTTTCATAATTTAAAATAAAATTATAACTAGTAGTCATTCTAATTATAAGATATCTTTTAATACTGTTATTCCTTATTTTAACAGCCAATATTTCGCATAAATTTGGCACTTCATCAAAAGACCTTAATTACATATATATTTTTTTATTTTACTTAATAAATGTAACTACTAATTGAATGTTGAACACAATCTGAACAATTGTAAAAAAAAAACTACAAGAGAATTTTCTACCCGTTTTTTTGCAACGACAAGCACCTCTTGTCTAACTCATTTTAAATATAATCAAATAGTCTTCCTATTTTACTTATGAAGAATATTTCTTAAGATAGCAGGTAAGGCCTAAGCATGTAACGGGTGCCTTACATGTTGAATTAAATCTTGCTTTTAATTAACATTATGACTTCAAAAAAAAAATTATCGCGACTGGCCAAAACAGGATTTGAACCCGTGCTCCCTCCTAACATAATAATAATGGTGCATCCTCAACTTGTCTCTTGTCTACAAGGAAAAAATATAATATAAAATAAAACCTACATAGTCTTTCACTTATGCAACTTATTTAACAATATAGTAATACTCAGAATTTAATTCTACTTAGAGATTTTCTTTATACACACAAATAAAACACGATGATTTGTAGTAGCTTTTATTAAACTGTTTTAATTAACCTAGGTGCAGAAATAAAATAAGGACGAAAATAAGTATAATAAGATAATAGAATATAGACATCATATACATAATATAAGATTGAGAAGAAGGTTGTGTAAAGGTATGATTTATTTTTGGACATCAATAAATTATTATAAAGACAGCCATTGTTCTTAGAAACAATAACCCCTAATGGTTTATTATCACCAGTTATTTCGTTTAAGCAGTAAAATAATTATGATTGTTTAATTATTATTCTTAACCTGACTGAGATAGTCACATAGAAATGACTAGTCTGTGATTAATTTGGTTCCACGACGAACAAGCCTGAATTACGACTGAACGCTATTATATTGTAACGTTTTTCTATTCTTAAAACGTTGTCGGGGATTAGAAAAATACAGGGGCGATATATTTAAATTAACTTGATTTATTTACACACTTACGGACTACTTAAAATCTATTAAATAAGATCAAAATAAACACTGAAATTAAATCACTCACTACTCACTATTAAAAATGCTTATTAATTAAATCACTTAATTACTAATGTCTTAACTTATGTAAACGATATATTTACACCGATATTTATCTGAAACGTACTAATTCGCTCGTATTTATTTCCACTTACTATCCGCACTACTCAACTCGTATCGACTGACTGACTCCGGCCAATCCCCACGTGTTATTTATATTTTGGCGCGAGACTACGAGATTCTTTCAGACACATCCAAAGGCCGTTTTACACCTAGCTATTTATTGGCCAATTTAAAATTTTACGTATATAACACGGATTAAATACGTGTAATATACGTAAATAAATACACGTAAAATTTGCGTGCTTCTAGATTGAGAAGAATAATCGGAATAATCACGAATCGTCGACCGTATACTGCCCTCTGTCATTCCTCATACGTAGTTCCTTATTCAGCTAAGCGAGCGCCATCCAGGAGCACCTAACGAAACTATCAGTTTAAAAATTGGCGCTCGTTACAAAACTATGCTTTGTTACGTCAAAATTCAATGCTTTGTTACGTCAAAATTCAAATGGGTTTCATTTCTAACTACATACATATATCAGAGGACAGAGGATCAGTGGAAAAGTGGTATTATTAACAATTTTAGGGGAAAAAATGAGATAAATGCAATATAGGGCTTCAAGACAGCGTATAAATTGGTAGAGGGAATAGATTTTTAATTTCCGGCATTAGTTGAAAAATAAAATTATTTAATGATCCTTTAAGGTCATAAAATGCATCTCTATTTGGCGATAGTTATAATGAAGAAGTCACAAGAAGATACGTAACTGCGAGAAAGCAAAAATCGGTTGAAAATTCTCATTTTAAAAATGGGTTACTGTTATATGCGATCTTTTCCTTTTCCACAATTATATTAGAGTAAAAGGGCTCTTGTGATTTCTTAAATAGAAATTAATTTCATAACTGAAAACATAAGTATTTATTATTTTATATTTCAAAAGAAAATCGGGAAACAAAAAATATAATCTCCCCACGAATTTTAGCCCACCCTTAATTAAAAGGGCACTTATACTTAGCCAGGTTTAGCTGTACTTACTAAGCACATATAAATAGAAGTAAACTTAAGCTCTATTTAAAGCATAAACGTTCCCCCTAAACCTTAACTATTATTTTCTCAAATAAGACTTTTTTGTCACTTTCCCACTAGTCTCCTTATACGCCATTGCACACAATCGTATTCAATAACCACACGTTTAAATAGATACAAGCATCACAATACCCCCAAGACGCAAAACTCTTATGTGCCTTGGAAGGGCCTTGGCAATAGTGAATTGCTGCGCGTTTGGCGTTCATGGGGATTCAAGATATTTCTTTTTTATTACACCAATTGATGCAACAAGTCGACTTGGTTTCAACTACATACAAATTGTGATACAAATCACCAAGGCAGGCAACCCAAATAACAACTTTCTATTCTCATTGGTGAATCTGACACAAGATGGCGCTGTCGACGAAATGTCAACCTGTCAAAGTCGGACGATAAAGGTTAAGTTGTTGTTATGTTATTAGCTCTCAAACCAAAATTTTCTGCATCTAACTGATGTAGATTAACCTAAAAAGCAGACAATAAACAAATAAAGATGTCAGATATCTGTAGATTGTGTCTAAATGAAGCAGCAGCGAATAAATTGGTATCAGATAGTATCTCGTACAAATCTCAAATAAGGTTGTTAATGCCTGAAATCGTAGGTACCTTAGAAACTTCGTGTCGTATTCAAATAACAATCTTCTTGTAGGATATTAACATCACTCCCATATTTATTTTATGTAATCACTGTTCGGACTCTTTAAATGCAGCTTATACTTTTAAATACAGATGTATACGAAACGAGCAGCTGATAAAAAATTATCAAAAACAATTGAGAACATTTATGATAACTGACTTACATCTAGTTAAGAATCAAGTTAAAGATTTTGAGAAATTTCCAAGTGGAAATGAAGTCAACCCAACTGATATAAATGATTTCATAGATGTTAGTGTTATTTGTAATAAATGTCATGGCAACTTTAATGGGAAGGAAGAGTTTGAGCAGCACAAAAAAGAATGTGGAAGAAATAAAGCATATGATACACTTCTTGAAAATGGAGGCAGTAAAAATAAACGATTGAAACTTTCCGCATGCAAAAAATGTAATAAGTTATTTAATGATGATAGTAGCTTACAAATGCATTTCAAAATACATTCTGAACAAAAACAATTTGCATCTGATCTATTTGCATTAAAAAATAAATTGAAAGAAAGTAATTCTCCTTTATGTAGAACCCCTGAGCAGCATACCTGCAATGTATGTGGTAAAACCTGTACATACAGGGGCGATTTAAAACAACACGAAAATATTCATAAGACAGATGTTTACAAGTGCTCAACATGTAACCAATCATTTAAAACTCTCTCGCATTTAAAACAACATACAGCCAATAAACATTCTCCTACATTTAGTTGTGAAATATGTGGATACAAAAGCGGAACCAAATACGGTTTACTTCTACATACAAGGACTCATTCAGGTAAATAGAGTATTGCTATGGCAATAAATCTTAAATTATTTTTTTTATTAACTATAAATTATGCAACTCTAATCACTGATGCATAAGTGGTTGCCTATATCGAGATTAGAATAAACATTTAATAAATATTTTAAACCAAACAATTCAAATTAACCTTAATTATAAACATAAAATTCGTGTAATTTTTATCCTTTTCAATGTTATATTTCTTATACATAAGTCGCCATTTCTTGTCGAGAAAAAAATCAGTGTTAATTGAGCATAAAATTATCTATAAATGTAATACAAAACCATTGATAATATCGTTTCAATATTTAAGTTACTAAAAATAATTATTGCGGGATTTTGAATTTTGCTACCTTCTGGTGGTATCCAGACCTATTTTACTAGCTACATATTTTCATTTTCCACCTAAGTATTGTGGTACAAAACATTAAATTTCTCGCCGATATTTTAATAGTTTTCAACTTTCATGAATTAATACATTGCTTCGGGACATAGGGAAAAAAATAATATCCCAGGTAGCACAGCAACGTGAAATGACGTTTAATAGACGTCAATATGACGTAACAGACGTACTCTCGACGTCTATTACGTTAGTTAACATCACACTGCTACGTGGGATTTAACATGCCACATTATTAAAAAAATCAACTTGTTTCTACATAAAAATGATTAAACATTCACTATTTTATTTATTTATACTAGTAAATTGAAGCTACTTCCCACATAGCCAAATTTCAATTGCCCGCAGTTATTTTTAGTAACTTTAACGTTGAAACATAAAATTACCTACTAGTTTCTGCTACATTGATAGTTATTTTAATGCCTTTAGGTTGAAGTTACTAAAAATAGTGGCGGGAAATTTAAATTTGGCCATTAGGGTTACTTTAAATATCAGATATGCCTTTCTACTATTTAAAAAAAAACTTTCTTCTGTTTAGGCAAATGATAACCAAGTGGTTGTCTTCTTAATCCAAGTATATTTATCTATTATTCGGCTTACCGGTTTCGGGCAGAGACTATCATCGGAGTTATCTGTGATTATACAGAATATACAAAATTAACAATCGTGTATATTTACATATTATTGTAACACATTAATAATATTAATTATTATTAATTATATTTGATTATTTTAATTTACTTAAATGAATTATTCAATATGTGAACATTCTTAATTAAATTAATTAGTTATCATATATCAAAAAACAATTAAAATTTTTGAATTTTTCTCTTAGCTTCTCAGCTTTTGTATATTAAAAAATTATAAGTATACTTACGTGATGTACAGACAAACTAAAAACACATGGAACATAACACAAAACTATAACTTAATAAAATTTAAGTAAAGTTTAAGTGAGATCAGTACTAACATATTGTGTGCGATTTTTAAAGCATTTCCACTAAAGATAGGTTTTATGGGGTAGTTAATTTGTTCATAATTTTTATTTTTTTTTGATTAATTTGGGTAAACCTATCTTTACTTTTTAAATAATTGATTTTAATAATTAGATATTCACTATATTTGTTGCTTTTAAATTTCTAACACTAATTTTTATAATTTTATAAATTAAAAATCATTATGTTATTCCACAATTTTTTTTTAATATTTTACGTTTGTTATCTCCATCATATGCTAGCGCACATTCGTCCTTGTTTGTAGTTAATTTTTTTTACATATTTGTAACTCGTTTTTACTGTCTATAGAGATGTGACTTGAATGCATCCTCCGTCTCTTACCGCACGCAATATTTTAGTACTGATCTCTCTAGTTTGTCTGTACATCACGTAAGTATCCTTATAATTTTTTAATATACAAAACCTGAGGACCTAAAAGAAAAAAAATCAAAAATTTTAATTGTTTTTTTGATATATGTAGTTCACCTAGTTATAAAAATTGATTTAATTAAGTATTTTCACATATTGAATAATTCATTTAAGTAAATAAAAATAATTAAATATAATTAGGAATTATTAATATTATTGTATTACAATAATATGTAAATATACACGATTTTATTTGATTTTATTTCTATATTTGAATCACAGATGGCTCTGATCGAAACTGGTAAGCCGAATAATTAATAAATATAATTGGATTGAAAAGACAACCACTTGGTTATCATTTGCCTAAATATTAATATCTCAATTTGGACGTCAACCTTCTGTGTTTATATCACACTTCTCTTATTGATATTAAAAGCTAAGGGCGATAAATCAGTCTTATCAAGACACAATAGGCTTGTTTCAACACGCAGTTTTCGTCCGATCCTTGATCACGTGCACCAATCGGACAAAAGATTGCAGTTTGCGAAAATTGGAAGGCGGTACCTGATTGGTTCACGTGATCAACGACCATAGGAAAACTGCTTGTTGAAACAGACCTAATATTATTATAGACTTTATTCGAAATTATTCCATGGTAGCTGCTACAAGCTATTTCGAGATTTCGAAGCGTCTAGGTTAATGCTGGCATGTGATTTTTAAAGCATTTCCACTGACACCCATTACTAGGTGAAGATCAGATAGTCAATGAAGAAATACGAATTACTTTTATAGTATGTCTATTTTTTCAAAACATTTTTAAAAGCCACTTTTAGTCATTTAGAATAGAATCTGAGACTTTCTCGTATTAATTCATATTAACTATTGTAGTCATGATCTTGATATTTTGATTCTTTAACTGCTCTCACTATCTATCTTAATATCTTTAAAGATTCATTATTTTGTTGTTACCAGAAATATAAAATTACGTAGTATGATTAAAAAACCGTGTACTTATTACTTCAAATAAAGGTTGCGTCAGTGATTGCCGATATAAAAATTCATTCATCGCACTTTTTGATCACACACCTCGTATTGCAATTTTGCTACAACATTAGTACTTAACCAGTTTACCAATCTTTTTCTTAAACATTCAGGTGAACGTCCATATAATTGCGAAATCTGTGGGAAGAACTTTACTCGCGTTATGACACTCAAAATGCACATACGATGTCTTCATACGAACGAAAGACCTTACGTGTGTGAAAAATGCGGGAAAGCGTTCGCAATTAAGTCATCTCTTAGGAAACACAAAGCTGTCCACATGGAATTCCTCGAGAAAAAGTATGCTTGCAAAGTAGGCGGTTGCGACAAAAGTTTCTACACAGCGATTCGCTTATACAGTCATGTACAAAGGCACAAGGCCCCAAAGAAGTTTAAGTGTACAATCTGTGATGCGGCTTTTATAAGTGGATCCGCGCTGAGAAGGCACCTCATGTGTCACACTGGAGAAAAACGGTACAAATGCAGCTTATGCCATAAGGGTTTTACACAGAATTCTAATTTGAAAGTACATCTTAGATCTCACAGATCTAAGATATTAGAAAACTCATAAATGAATTATACAATTACTATTATTACCTTATAAGTTTATGTGATAGTTATTAAAAAAAAAAACAAATAAACGGTTTTCATGTAAGAATTTTTTGTTTAAATTTTACGTCGTGTATGTTTACTTTTACAATTATTGAAGAAGCCTGGCCATCTATGTCTAATATTTTACAGAAGTACTCCTACTACCTCAGGCTGATAAAAACTGAGTTTTACATCTCACGACCTCTCCATTTAAGACGTATTAAAAACTCAAGCAGAACAAATATTGCATAAAATAAGACAATGGAGTTTTGAAAATGATCAATTACTAAACATAGCCAAGACTAGAATTATAATATTTCATACAAAAAAAATCTAATATAGGAATTGACAGTTTCAAAATGTATGACAATTTATCTCTAAGTCAGTTTACCTTTCTGGGTCTCACTATAGATGAAAACTTAAATTGGAGCTCCTATCTGGACATATTGGTAAAAAAATTAAATCAACTCAGTTATTGCATAAGAATTCTTAGTAAATATTGTGAAAAAAATGTTTTAATTACTATATACTATGGAGTTTTTATATCAAGACTGAAATTTGCTATCCTGTTATGGGGCAACACTTCAGGTATTATTAGAATTTTCGAATTCAAAAACAAGTGTTACGTATAATTTTGGCCTTCCTTTGAGGAATCGTTTCGTGG
Source organism: Protaetia brevitarsis (assembly GCA_004143645.1). NCBI lineage: Eukaryota > Metazoa > Arthropoda > Insecta > Coleoptera > Scarabaeidae > Protaetia > Protaetia brevitarsis. The sequence goes on along the minus strand of RXPK01004117.1, from coordinate 16,260 downwards.
AAATTTAAAATTAATAGGTTACTGACAGTTGTTGCGCTGTATATTTACGAGTGCTTAATTTTTAATTTCAAATATAAAGAAAAATACGAACATCTTCTGCCAGGCCATTGTCATAATACAAGATTTCAAACAAATTATAATTACCCGTTGCACACCATGTCTTTATTTGAAAAAGGCCCTTGCTACTTAAGTATAAAGTTTTCAATAAACTTCCCCAACGAATTAAAAATATAAATAATTTGAAATTATTCAAGAAAGAAATCTTTAATTTGCTAATTAATTTGGAACCTTATGAATTTGAGGATTACTTTAAGATGTAGTTGCTGAGTTTGCTGCTAAGAAATATATTTACCTCTGTTTGTATTGTCACTTAATATTTAACTTTTAGTAATTATATAAGCTTTTTAGTTAATTTTTTTTTCTGATAAGAATACTACCTATTTTGAATCAATATGTAACAGGTATATGTTAATGCCTTTTTTTTTTTTTTGATTTGTAATTTGTTTTTGGACCTGTTTCAACCCACTTATATTTTTTGTGGCTGTTTAAAATAAAATGATCTATCTATCTATCAAAAGCTCTTGATGGATAAGACATTTACTATTATTACCTTATAAGTTCATGTGAAATTTATATTAAAAAAAAAAACAAATAAATGATTTTGAAGTAAGAATTTATTCTTTAAATTTTACGTCATGCATACAAAGCTATTCAAAAGGTTATACTGTTTTGTTATGAATCTTCAAGTGTGCTTGTAAACTTAATTTCTGACGGAATTCTTTATAACAAAGATCACATTTGTAAGGCTTTTCACCTGTATGCGTCTGAATATGTCTCTTCAAAGCCGAGGATCCAATGAATCCTTTGTTACAAATCTGACAATTATGCGTCTTTACACCTAAATGTCTTATATATGCTTTTCCAAGTCTTTATTATAATGAAAACTTTTATTACATTGTGCGCAGACGTATTTCTTTTCAACATTTTTTGTGTGTATTAAAACATGCACTTTCAAGCTCCCTTTTAACTTAAAACTCCTCCCGCAGGTCTCACAGGTAAATGGTTTCTCATCCCTATGGTTACATTTAATATGGACGATTAAGTTGCATTCTTGCGCGAAAGCCCTTAGCACAGTATTCACATTTGTAAGGACGTTCACCTGTGTGTGTTCGTATGTGATTTAATAAAAGTGTTTTAGCCGTGAACTTCATGCCGCAAACCTCACAAGCATGTCTTTTAACACCAGCATGGCTTGCTGCGATGTGCTGCTGGAGATAAGCTTTTACCTTGTAGGATTTATTGCATAAATTGCAGGCATAACTACGTTCACTGGAATGTATGCTTTTATGACGTTTCAAAGTTGAGGAAGTGAAGAAGCTGCTATTGCAAATATCGCAGACGTGTATCCGTTCTTTGTCTGGAGGTAATCCCGAAGCTTTTGATTTGTCTTTAATATGTGTCGAAATGTGTCGTTTTAAAGCTTTCGCATTTTTAAATGTTCTTTTACAAGTTTCACAAACATCTTTATCTAGACTAGTATGATTTTTAAGAATTTCTGAAGACGATTCTTCAACATTCCTTTCACCTTTCTGTACTGGCACTTCATTTATATTTTTACTATCAACATTATATCCTATAGCATTTATATTCCCACAATGCTCAATATTACTCCCTAAATTAGATTTGGTTTTTAAATGATAATTCTCTTTATCAAAACTAATCCTCTTTTTAGCTTTAATATCCAACCTCTCATCAATATTTATTTCTAAATGTTCACTCTTAATTTCATTTAAATCAATAGGTCTTATTTTATCAGGATGTCGTTTTAAATATTCTTGTATACAATGTTCTACTCGCAAACACTCTCGTTTGAAGGCATAAGCATTATTTAAAGATTTCAGACACAAATCACATAAGATCAAGCTAGTCGTTATCGAGACATCCTAAAATGTATCTTGGATGTACATATATGGAAGTTCTCCATTAATTTACTTACGATTTCAGGTAAAATGTACTTAATTTCTGCATCATTAGCGATGTTAGAGTCGTATGAAGTGTCGTTTGAAACAAATGATAAACATAATCTACATGGATTAACCATCTTTCTAAAAATTCTGCCTCTTATACCAAAATAAAATTTTGTAGAAATATTGTTAAAAATCATAGGTTATGTGTGTATAAATAAAAATGACAGACATAAATATTTCTATAACCTTTAACACTAACATACCGTGACATATTTTTAAGATTTACTGTAGTTACGAATAAGAACTATTGATTTGGAGATTTATACACACATTAACAGAAAAACTTGATCGTCTGACACCAAAACGCCTATTTACTTCTCAGGAAATGAAAAAAAAATATTTCTATATCTAGGTTATGATGTGGGAAGCGCTTTTGACGGATCTGACATAAGGTTTGTTCGTTGGGGTTACTCCAATTACACTGGTGTTTATTCTGTCTTTCTTGGATACATAAAGAGTGAATCTTCTATCTTATTTTAACTAGGAGCCAGTGTAGTACTAACGAACAAACCTACAGAGTGATGCGTTTGGATGCGTTCAGGCGACCACAACTATTAAAAGGCTAACTGGGCTGAATTAACGAAAAGTGCCGATCTCAGAATACAACACAAAACTCAGCGGAGTATATTTACTATAGTATAAACGTAAGTGTAAGTCAGTGCAGAAAGTGCAACACCAACTAACAAACTATAGGTTTCTTCGTTGGTGCTACTCTTCCTTATGATTAAAACGGGATAGAAGATCCACTCTTTACGTAGATGACAAAGATAAAATATGTACTAGTGCAATTGATGTTACACCAACGAACGAACCTCTTGATCCGTCAAAAAGCAGCGGACATAACCTAAAAACAGTTAAACATGTTTTTTAGTATTTTATATTCATTTGCACAAAAACTGGAATAGGCATTTAGGTTTAAAGAAACATGATCTCTCCATTCATTTGTATATAAATCCCCAAATCAGTAGTAATCATTTGGAATTACAGTTATAGCATGGAAAAAGAAAAATATATATCAGAAGAATGACTCAAGTATGCAGGTTGTGTCTAAATGATATTACAAAAGATGAAACACCTGACGATTGCACTACATATAAAACGCAAATAGAGTCATTCCTGCCAGAGGTTGTAAGTAATTACTTGCAGAACTGACGGCTCCTTTGTTACACTAATCATTCTTTTGTAGGATGTGAATGCGACATTCACATTCATTTTGTGTAATCAATGTTCATACTCATTAAATTCAGCATGTACATTTAAAAATGAGTGCTTACGTGTTGAACAACTTATAAATGACTATCGAAAAGAATTCAGTACACAGTTCATCGATTTACGAAATTAAAAAAATCCACAATTGTCAGATTGTAAAGAATTGATATCCATAAGTGAAGTTAACATTGAAACAGCATTAGATGATTGTGCTGATAGTGTTGATGGCTTACAAAATGTTGATGTTTTAGAAGAAGATCCATTTCAACACCTAACTGAAAATCATGAAAGTAATCATGTGTGTAAGACTGAAGAGAAAAATAATGATGAGAAAATTAGTAGAAATTCACAATCCTTTACCTGTGAAATTTGTAGTCAGTCATTCCAGGTATCCTCAGCGCTAGAAACCCATTTAAAAAAACACATACCAAGCAATCTGAATATACTTGTGGATTATGCTGCAAAGTGTTCATCAAGAAATGATCAGTTAACAGAGCACAGTTTTTCGCATAAAGACAAAAAAATTATCACTGCAAAGTGTGCAATAAAGGCTTTAACGGAAGATTTGCTTTACGCTACATGAAGAGGCACACAAAGGTACTAAGTATGATTGCACCATGTGTACAAAGTCTTTTACAGGGGAATATTATTTAAGATCTCACCAAGCGAATACTCATTTCGGTAGTCATATTTGTGAAACCTGTGGTATGAACTTTGGCAAGAAATACGATTTAGAACAGCATGTGCGGACACACGCAGGAGACCGGCCATATAAGTGTGAGGTTTGTGGGAAAAGCTTTGCTCAAAAATCAACTTTGACCCTTCACATCAAATGTATACATGTAGAGTACAAGCCGTACGTTTGTGATATATGCGGGAGAGGATTTGCCTACAAAACTGGTTTAAAGATATAAATTGACTCACACGGATAAAGAGGAAAAGAAATTTTTCTGTCGCATAGATGACTGCAATAGAAGCTTTATCACTGCTAGGTACTTGCGTCAACATGTTCGTCGACACACTCTGCAGAGGAATTTTAAGTGCTCAGTTTGTGAAATGGGGTTTACAGTTGCCAATGCTTTGGCAAGACACATAAGAACTCACACCGGCGAGAGACCTTATGAGTGCGACATTTGTCATAAATCTTTTAGAGAGAAATATAATTTAGATAGGCATCTCAAATCACACCGACCTGAAAGAATTGTAGTTGTTAGGGGGTAATTCTGTATATTGTAAATTCAGTTAATAAGGACAGAAATCTTTTAAAGGATTTCAGAATAAATGTGATAACGGAGAAAATAGTTCATAACAAAAGAATATAGCATGTCATTTGGGATAATCACTGCACTCTCAAACCTTCTATAATGTTGAAAAAAAAGGCTTTGTAGTTTTTACATTATTAAGGAAGAAGAACCAAAATCTCTGGCTCTGAAGATGGCGTTGCAGCCGAAACATGAAGAAATTTATCGTTTCTTGAATGTTCCGGTGTATTCGCGCTAGAAATTTCCATTGCGAATTGACGCATCGCACAGCTAGCGCCTTCTATTAGAAGTCTCGCGATATAGGAGGTGGCGCCATCTGCCGGCACAGCGGTAAACCCAAATTCCAAATTTAAAAATACGCAGACGTGCTGAACTGGGATAGTTCTTGAAGACGCAAAGCAAAAATATAACAATTTAGAAAAAATAAATATGAAAAATAAAGATCTAAATTAATTCCTATTCTCAAACTCGTTCCAAAGCGCCCTAAAGGGATACCCCTTACTTACTACAGAAATTAAAAAAATATAAAAACTAAAATTATTCGGAATTAGTTGGAACGCCCTAACTTGTGAAAAAATTGTTACCAAAACTTGATCCTTCTTCGATCTACAATGTAAGAAAACCGCAAAATAAGTAAATTTATTTTAAAAACTTTGCATTTATTTTGAATTTTTACCGGTGGCATAGTTAGAGGGAGACATCTATTCCTCAATGAAACGTTTTCCATCGCATTTGGCAAAGAGGAAGTGGCCCCAAGTCTTGAGATGTCTATAGGCGCAAAATATTTTAGCTACGCTATTGATTTTCACGGGTGACATCTATATTTCGGAAACACTGTCAACATTCACTTGTCATCAGCTTTTGCAGAAAATACAAAATTTCAAGTATTGTAGTACAAAACTTTTATAAAAAGTAACAATTTTTTTTATATATCTTGATGTTTTCTTGCTTTTTTTTTTGTAGTTTCCAGTAATAATAATTAAAAGAATATATATAATATTTTTATGAAATTATTTTACTAAAAAAATAATTTATATATTTAGTCAAAAAAAAAACTCGAATTGAAACGCAACTATTTATAAGAAGATATAAGAATTGACGAACATTACTACGGTCAACATACAGTCGAATTTAAAATTTCTGCTACCGTTTCAAAGATGGCGCCACCATCCTAAAATATGAAAAAATATTTTAATTGTTATATTGCTTAAATTGTTTTCATTTTAAATTCTATTTCTATTTTACAAACTGAAGCGTGCTGAACTCTATTACATAAGATTTATTTATATCATTATAGAAAATTTTATAAAAAAAACAATTTCTGAAGTTACCAATTTTGATCCTGGAATATAGGTGTCATTATAGTTTATAAGATAAGGCATCTAGAAACTTCAATATACCGAATATACCCTGTGAATATACCTTCAATTCTTCAATATGCTATGTGCTATGTGCTTCACCAGAGGCTTCATATATGTTTGTAACTTGTAACACATGATAAGTTGGTGATAAAAAAAATACAATTGAAACTTTCTGGAGTTATTTACCGAAAATAACTGAAGTAAAGCATTGTAAATAAGTGATTTACCATCCAAATAAATGTTAATATCATATATTCAAACAAATAGGGTGAATCCCCCAAAAGAGCATAACAAATATACTAATATTAAGTTGCCATGATTTTATTATTACTTAACTAAAAATAATACAATAACATACAGTAAGAAAATATACATTACAAGAATGACTGAAGTATGCAGACTGTGTCTAAATAATACTACAAAATCTATCGATGAAGAAACACCTGATGATTGCACTACATATAAAACACAAATAGATTTATTATTACCAGAAATCGTAAGTAATTGCTTGTACAACCGAAAATCCATTTATGACTATCAATAATTTGTTTCTAGGATTTAAATGTAACACCCACATTTGTTTTGTGCAATCATTGTTCATACTCATTAAATTCGGCTTGTACGTTTAAGAATGAGTGTTTACGAGTTGAAAAACTTGTAAATAACTATCGAAAACAATTTGATATGCCATGCATTGATTTACGAGAAGTAAAAAATCAGCAATTATCGGACGATTGTAAAGAATTGTTATCTGTAAGCAGAGTTAAAACTGAATCAGTGTTAGATGATTGTGTTGATAAGGATAATTTACAAAATGTAGATGTTTTAGAAGAAGATCCCTTTCAACACTTAACAGAAAGTTATGAAACTAATGATGAGTGTAAGGCGGAAGGTCAAAATGATGACGAGGAAATTAGTGAAAATTCCTTTACTTGTGAAATTTGCAGCCAGTCATTCCAGGAATCGTCGGCTCTAAAAACCCATTTGAAAAACACATAATAAACAATCTGAATACACTTGTGGGGTATGTTGCAAAGTGTTTACAAAGAAATATCAGCTAACGGAGCATAGTTTTTCTCATATGGATAAGAAAAGGTATTACTGTAAAGTGTGCAATAAAGGCTACAACCGAAGATTTACCTTACGTCTACATGAAGGCATACACAAAGGTGCTAAGTATGACTGTGCTTTGTGTGGGAAGTCTTTTACAGGGGAACATTATTTAAAATCGCACCAAGTGAATTCTCATTTTGGAAGTCATGTCTGTGAAACGTGCGGTATGAAATTCGGCACAAATTACGCTTTAGTACAACATGTGCGGACACATACTGGAGATCGTCCCTATAAGTGTGAGGTTTGCGGGAAAGGCTTTGCTCAAAAATCAACTCTGAGCCTCCACATTAAATGTGGACATATGGGACACAAGCCATATGTTTGTGAAGTGTGTGGTAGAGCATTTGCATACAAAAGTGGTATAAAAGAACATAAGATGACCCACACTGATAATGAGGAGAAAGAAGTTTGTCTGCCGGGTAGGTGATTGCAATAGAAGCTTTGGCACGGCGCGGTATTTGCGTCAACATGTTCGTCGACACACCCTTCCAAAGGATTTTAAGTGCTCGGTTTGTGAGAAAGGATTTAAAGCTGCCAATGCTTTGGCGAGGCATATTAGAACTCATACTGGCGAGAAACCTTACGAGTGTAGCACTTGCCATAAAACCTTTAGTGAAAAATATAATTTACAAACGCATCTGAAATCCCACAGATCTAAAAAAAGTGAAGTTGTTACGGAATAAATTATATTGTATATTGTGAGTTTATTTAAGAAGGACGAAACTATTGTAATGAAATTGACTTCTTTATTTCTTTTTATTTGGGTTTATAGGTCGGAATAAAAATATTATAAATTTTATGTATTTTTCATTGTTTTTTTCTTCTTCTCTTTTATTTTCTCACTAAGATAATAGAAGGAAGAAAATAAAGGAAAAAAATACAATGAAAAAGACATAAAAGTGTTTTTATTCCGACCTATAAACCCAAATTAAAAGAAGTTATATCAAAAGTCAGAAACAAGTCAGAGGAAAACAAAACAAAAACGTAATGAAATTAAAAACAAATACCTAAGTGATTCTATTTTATAAAATAGTTCCTATCAAAACCATTAAACCAGGGCAATAACATTTGTACTATCAGGTCTTTAATGTAAAAAAAATTAATTATAGACATTATAATTAAGAAAATACAAAGTCGAAAGTGAGCTATTTTCATTTATTAGTTAACCGTACGCTATTAAATGGCGTTTTCTAAGGAATACGGCAAATTTCTATTATCATAGCTGCCACCCATGGTTAACTGAAATATAAAAAGAGTACGGACCATATAGTCTACAGCATTTTTTATTTATTTATACAATTATTGATCCTATTTGTAACAAGCAAACAAATATGGCTATATCGGACGATATTTTATTTGTTATCATAAAAATTTAGGGTTATTATTGAAGCATACACTTAACATTCTTTTTTTAATTTGACATTTATTGATTCGTTTGAATAATATATATATATATATATATATATATATTTTGATTGGGATTGCAGGCTGCATTTAATAATCTATATAAAACTTATTTTTCTTACATTCCCCTTTGGCAAAATTTAAATTTCCCACAATTATTGTTAGTAACTTCAACAGAAACACATAAAAATAACTAGTAATCTAATACAAAACCATTGGTAATTTCGTGTTTCAATGTTGAAGTTACTAAGAATAATTGTGGGAAATTCAAATTTTGCCAAGGGGGGGTTGTGTTTTATTTTTGTACGTTTCGTTACCTCTGGCTGGTAATTTTTTAAGTGGTTATAATTCCTGCTGCCTTCCACATATTTATATTTAATTAGTTAAATTATTAACGACGGACAAACTTTTACATTTTAAAAAATTCTAAGTAACCTATATAGTAAACAAAATTCAAATTTCTCTTATTATTTTTAGTAAATTCAACGTTATTTACGATAAATAATAATATAAAAAAGTAAGTACTTTTACCAGATGTAGCTAGTCCAGGCAAATTTAAAATCTCCATTTAATTTTTAGTAGAAATAAATTTTTACTCATAGAGATTATTTATTTTTATTCATTTAAATTTAATATTGCTAAATTATATGATTAATGCTACTTTTATTTGTATGTATAATAGAAATAAATCGGACATTTTCACAAATAATGTATAAAGTGCTTCATGAAGAACTATGTAAAAATTATAGTGTTTTTATTAGTGTTATTCAATGAATTTAATAAGAGCCTGTTTAATTACACAATGTTTGCAAGCTATAAGTCGCATTTTTATTAATATTATTACAACTTAATTTGTTTCTTTTTTATTTAAGTATCTTAAACGGAATTGTTGAGAATTATACATTTAATACTATAAACTTCCAAATTACTATAAATTTAGATTTCTTGCAATTATTTTTAGTGATTTCAGCATAAATAATTTGCTTCGATGTTGAGTAACTAAAATTTAGCGCAAAAAAGATATTTCAATTTGGTTAATTGCCCTCTAAATAAATAAAAAACCTTGTCTTTTCTTTATTTATTTTTCATATTTTATTAACTAAAAAAAACGAATTACAGACATATATTCTATTACATTTAAAACAAAATAAAATAAAAATAAAGATATTATTGTTACTATTTTGAATTATTTATAACTAAATTTTGAAATAGATGTATTTATATATCATACACTGGAATGAATTTGTGTGCTAAGTTTACGCTGACAGCAGCTCTCAATTACTTGTGTGCATTTTATGTGCTTAAAACTTAGAAATCTAAACCACATCTAATTAAGCTTGATTTACATTTGCAGGTATAAATCTAAAGGCGTCAATCTTGTAAAAAGGATTATTTTATTACTACTTTTTCTTATTGTTTACAATTAGTTTAATGTAGAGGGCGCCAAAGGGGAAACGTCAAACTTGAGTTCGCTCGAGTTGTCAACCTTATTCAACAGAAATTAGCGCTTTTAAATAAAAATTTTAGGTTTTATATTTTGTATGCGGTGTATTTTTGTGTAGATTCATAAAATTATATTCAATTGAATGGAATGGGATACTTATAAACTGTCCACGCTTACAAACCGTAAGCTTTTGAAAGTTTTGGGACCACTGACGTGGTTTACTATAAAGCAAAGAATTTCAAATAATATTCGATCTAAAATTCACAATTCAATACAAAAGAAAGTTAAAATTTTAATAAAATAATGCTGGACGTATGCAGATTGTGTTTGGATGATGTAGGTATGGATGACTTACATTCAGACAGTATCTCATATAAAACCCAAATTAGGTGTTTAATGCCTGAAATAGTAAGTTATTCAATTTAAGAGATACATATACTAAACAACTAATCACTTCCTCATAGGATATCGCCATCACTCCCATATTTATTTTATGCAAAAGGTGCTCGGACTCCTTATTGGCAGCATATACATTTAAATGCGAATGCATACGAAACGAACAGCTTATTAAAAATTACCAAGAACAATTGAAAACATCTATGATAAGCAACCTTCGTCTGGTTCGCAATCAGGTGAATAATTGTGATGAACTTCCCACTGAAAATAAAGTCAAGATCGAGAATTGCAATGATATTGATTTAACCGCACCTGATATAAATGAGATCATAGATGTTAAAGTGATTTGTGATAAATGTCGCGGAGTTTTTAGCAGGGACAAGACCTTCGAACAACACAAAAAAGAGTGCGGGATAAATAAAGAAAGTGAATTGGTCCATAAGAGTGAAGACAATAAACATAATAATGTAGAACCTTTTACATATGAAAAATGCAATAAGGCTTTTAACGATGGTGATATTTTCCAAGTGCAATGAAAACTCATTCTGAACAATCTCATCAACAGAGATCTGATGTATCTCCTTTCAAAAATGATTGTAAAAAAAGCAATGTGAATCCTCAGGAGCACTTCTGCAAGATATGTGGCAAAGGCTTTAACGACAGGAAGGGATTATGGGGGCACAGAGAAGTACATAAACCGGACGACGCTCAGGAGTGCCATTTGTGTCACAAAACGTTTAAATCCCTAAAACGTCTAAAACAGCACGGAATTAACAAGCATTTCGGTACATTTGTTTGTGACACGTGCGGGCAAAAATGTGGCTCCAATCATTCTTTAGTAGAACATATAAGGACCCACACAGGTGTGTAATGTTTGTTACACTGAGATCTATGACGGGTAATTTAACTGATAAATCTGTTTTTATCATTTTTTCATATTTACTTATAAAATCCCAAATCTTTGATTTAATTTAGTTTAATTACAATGTTTCTGACGTTTTGATGAAATTAATCTTTTTCAAACGTTTAAATTTATATTACCTCTTCCATAACTTTCTTTTAATTTATTATAATTAAAATTAATTGAGTCAACAAATATTTTTGTTTTAAAAACAAATAAGGACAAATGCATTTTAAAATTGTTATCAAACTACAACTGTAGCCACTATACTCAGGATTTACATTTAATATAATAAACCCTCTAGCCAAGTAGAGCAACATTCAATAATATTTTATGTACAGTTTTCACATGAAAATTGACTACGCTTCTTGGGCGCTTTCCCTTTGAGATATTTTGAAAAACTTGGAAATCTTGTTTATCATGCATATAAATATACAGCCATTTATTAAGTGATGTAACAAATTTTAAAAATAGATCACTTAAAAATTAAGTAATTATTTCTAAGCGAGAAAGCTCCAAAACTTAAAGAATTCGTTTTGTTTTGGTTCCTAATACTAGAACAATTCTATTACTGGGAGAATAAATGAATGAAAATTTAAGATGGAAATCTCATTATTAACATGAAGATATTTGCTAAATTGTCGATCTGTATGTTATATTAACCTAGTGTTACACACGTTTTTAATGTGACCTAATTCTATTACTGTTTCAAGGTTGCACAGTACTGATTGTGCTGTAACAAAAAAAATCTGGGTGATTGTGGAACTATTCTAAAACCATATTTAGAAAGCAAAAACAAAATGATTTTATTGGTAATATCTGAATACCGCTGCTATTAACTTAGTTTGGCTTTACGAGGATTGTTGATGGTATCAAAATAACCACAACAAAACCTTTTTGAATGCAATAATTTTATTATGTGATATATGTTAAATAAATAAATAGGAGATTTAAAACAATAGATTAGATAAACTGTGCAGATTGTGATCAACAGGCAGTATAAGGATATCTGCCCACCCATAACCAGGGTTGCCAGATCAAAAACTAATAATGTAATCCATAATACTGCTAGCGTTCCTGAAAATTAGTGGTGGGCACTATCGATAACTATCGATAGTTTTGACTATCGATAACTATCGATAGTTGACTATCGATAACTATCGATAGTTGAATATCGATAACTATCGATAGTGGACTATCGATAACTGTTGGAAATATCGCCCACCAGTATTATATTTATATATATAGTTTATAACGCAGAGAGATGCTCAAATTCAATGTAAGCACGACAAGTATAGTGCTATTTATTTTCCGTTTCTGAGTAGCTTAAAGGTTTATTTAGTTATTGTCTTAGTTAAAAACGTTTGTATTATTAATCATCAATTATTCATTGAGTGGAACTAATTCTTTCTTTTGTAATATCTATAGTATCAGGTATTGATGAAACCATGAAATACTAGTGTTAGAGTTCTTATTAGTCTGGACTAAAAAAAAAACACAAATAATAAATAACAAGAAACAAAAGAAAATGTATTTCTGAGAACATATTAGTTGAGTATTAGAGTGGTGGGCATTATCGATGACGACTATTGACAGTTGTAAGTATTGATAGTTGGCTGTTGAAACTATCGATAACTATCGATAGTTGACTATCGATAGTTGGTCCGACTATCGATAGTTGAAAATACCGATAGTGCCCACCACTGCTGAAAATACATCTGTTATTGAAAACAATTTCAAAAAAAAAAGTGTTTAGCTTGGAACTACTATCTAGCCGCAAATAAAATTGAAAAGACATCCTTTGCTTTTTTGGTTTCAAGTGTCATATCCTTAGTCTCAGAAATATTATCTTTAGTAGTCGAATTATATGCATTTAAACATTTAAAACATAAAAATATTTTGTTGGTGTTACGTATTTATTTTGAAAGAATAAAATACTTGGTTATTCACAATTAAAGATATAATTTGATTTAGTTTCTTTCATAAATCTTCTTATTTTGGTGTTGTAAAATCTCTATGTAATTATACGTCCGCTTTATATAAAGATCCGCTCGGTATTATCGTATAATTCCACTATTAACTTTTGCGAAGATCTCCTTGTACAGACATAAATAGCTGTATTTAAGAATTTGTTATTGTCAAGTTTTAGAATTTCTTTGTTTTACTTTTTTTTTATTTATGAAGCTGCGATGGAATGCATCACTGAACTTTATGGATAAAATTATCTGAAAGTAAATTATTATATTTTAAAGCTATTTGAAATTCTATGTTTAATTAAAAATAGCATTATTTTGACACAGTTAGCTTAATTGATATCAGTTGAATGATCTAGAACAGCCATTTTTTTTTCTTTGGAATACTTCGTTATCATACTAACCAGCGAAGTACGTCGATTCTTTTGATCTGCGAATATGCAAAAATATCGAGTTTGCCATAATCGTCGCAATATTGAAAAATAAAATACCAAATAAAAAAAAGATAGCGACAACAAAATTGAATTTTCGCTAGCGGCGTTGTTACTATAATAAAAAAAAAAAAAACGGCTATTTTTGTAGAAAAGTATAGTGGTGAATTGTTTAACTGTTTGGGAATATCATAATTTTGTTTAGCGTCGCCAAAAAAACCCTTATACAAAATTTTAAACCTGTTAATAATATGGGAATCATGAAAACTGAGACACACTATATTAAAAAATACAGAAAAAGGGCGTTGAGTAGTGTATCTTTTAAAATATTTCAAAAAGAAAGCGCCCAGAGGGGATGATATAGTTTTGGCATGACCACAATATACAGGTGTCCCACCGAAGACTGGGTCTTTCATTACAGCTCTCTTTTTGATTTTAGGAGAAAGTCTTTCGTACAAAAGTTTTACAGAATTCAATGCTGCCTAATAATATAAAAATATTTTTGACTATACAAGGTGTTCCAAAAGTAGGAAAACGCATATTTACTCCGTTCAACAACGTTCAATAAATTCAATCCACGTGGTTTCAAATTAAAATAAACTAAATGCAAGAACAACGCTTCTACTCACCCAAAAACCGAAAATTAACTCTTTAAACTATAATGCGAAAATAAAAACTAAAAATATCTTCCCGAACAAAAAATAATAAATGATCTTATATCTATAATGTGCACACTCCAATATATTAACAATTATTACAAAATGAATTCCTTGATTGGCTATATTTTTACAGGAATTAAATTTCAATATCAAATGAATTACAAAATGGCAACAATGATAGAAAAATACAAAAATACGTCTACTCACGTCAATTGTCGAACAAGGAACTCCCTGACAAAACTCTACAACTGTTTTTCTTACAAAAATCCCTCTCTCAAAACGCCAAAATATTGAATAGAAAACGCATTAAATCTACACTCAAACAAAAGACAAATAAATGAAAGGAAATAATTTAAAAAAACTTAACACTAAATTAATTAAATCATACACAATAAACTCTTTAACTAAAATTATACAAAACAAAAATTATTGTGAAAATTCTCGGTACATTGAATAACAGCTCGGAAGAAAGTAAACAAATCAAAAGTATGCAACTCAAAATTACACTCAGCGGTAATGCGGGTAGTCTAACCATAGCACTACGTTGACTTAAGCCGAAAGCTTGCAGCAGGCCTTGTTTTTTATAAAAATCGTAAATATAACGTTGTTATTATAGACAGACATATAATAGGTTATATTAAATGATGTTATTTTCCTACGTAGAATTTAAAAATGTAATAATAACATAGATGTTCCATTTATAATAAAGGAGTTAATATGCGTATTCCTACTTTTGGAACAGCCTGTCTATCAGAAATATTTTGATTAGGCTAAATTGAATTCTTTTTTCCTAAAATTAAAAATAGAACTGTGATCAAAACCCAGTCTTCGTTGGGACAACCTGTACATCCTTTTCGTGTGCCTTCTGCACATTTTGCAGGATTCTGCTTAAACTATTTAAGTTAGCGAGTAACCTCATTGCAAAGAATAGACAGATAAACATTATTCCATTGCAGGAGAGCGTCCATTCAAATGTGAGATCTGCGGGAAAGGCTTCGCTCAAAGAGGAACCTTGACGACGCATATAAATTGCGCACATAGGAATGAAAAACCGTTCGTATGTGAAACGTGCGGGAAGGCGTTCTCGACCAAGGGATCTCTGGTGAAGCATAGGCAGACCCACATAGAATATCGCGAGAGGAAATACGTTTGTAAAATCGACGGTTGCGACAAGAGCTTCCCGACCCCGATTCGCCTGCATAAGCACAAACGTTGGCACGAGCTTCCCAAGAAATACCAATGCACCATTTGCGATACGGCTTTTAAAACCGGAACGGGATTGAGGAGGCACTTGAGGTGTCACACCGGGGAGAAGCCTTACGAGTGCAGTTTGTGTCATAAAGGATTCACGCAGAATGGTAACTTGAAGATACATCTCAGGTCGCACAGGCCGAAGAAAAAACAAAATTCTTAGAGAATCTCGCAAATCATGATTCTTTTATATTATTATTATTATTATTAATTAGCTAGTAAAATTTATGTTATCGCTATGAAAACAGAGAGAAATACATGGTTTTTAAATAAGAATTCATTATTTGTCACATGATACGAGTTATAGAGGAATTCCCTCCCAGAGAAACAGCCTGTATATAGGAATTAATCAATAAAGTTTATGATGGATTCATTTCACAATTATTTATGTGCTTTGGGAATTTGAATGTTTGTATTTCAACCGATAAATAACAAAAACGTTTTCTCCGTTCCCGCATGACAAGTTTTTATGCAAAAAAATTATACTCGATATTGGTCATTCGTAGTTTTCTTTTCGTATTATATGTATAGGAAGTACTATAGTATACATATAATAATAATTTGATGATATTTTTACGTTATTAAAAAAAAATAATCCCTAAGGAATGTGGAGAATAGCATCAAGCTAGTATTAAAGGAAATAAAAGCTAAGAAGAAAAAAGACACGTGAAAGAAAAGCATCCAATCTGATATTGAAAAAAATTGTTGTCAATGATTAGGGAATATCATTATCTCACTTGAACTATTCATCAGAATCTTTAACAATTCAGCTAACACTGAATAGTGGACATTTTTACGTTATTAAAAATAATCCCTAAGGAATGTGGAA
>RXPK01004116.1:0-72838 GCA_004143645.1 Protaetia brevitarsis | reverse complement strand
ACTCGCGAAAAACGGGATGTCTGCCACAGCAATACGTATCAGAGTGACTGCCATTATCAATTTTCCTGAAAAGCTAGATTTATGAAATATTTTTTTTTTTTGACTATTTAAGCTTTGTGCAGATGTAAACATACTTTATTTCGTATAAAAAATATATATATTGAATAACATTTACCTCCGTTCCAGTTCATATCGTTTGAACGCCAAAATATATAATAAATACATTTACGAAATGAATTTCAAATATTCAGGTAGTGCTCATAAAAAATTTAAACCACATAAAATAAAATTGGAAATAGAAATCTAATTTTTTTTTTTTTTTTCATTTCGTGTGGAACAATGGAACAAGCTTGTTTGCGTTAAGCAAAAACCGCATTGATATCAAATATTACGAAAAAAAAGTAACAAAATTGTGAGCTGGAACGAAAATTGTGCTTTAGGAAAATGCTATTATAAAAGTATCGATTGCTCGTAAATACGACATATAAATAAATTGCCATCGAGACTACTGCAACAAACTCAATTTTTTAGAAAATATTTGTGGGAAAGCTCTAAAATTCATGACTATTAATTTTAGAAAAAAAGAAAATAAGAGACGAAATTTTTGCACCTATTTTTTTCGATAACGGAAGGAATAAATAACGTTAAAAATATTAATATTTATATAGCGGTATGTAACTGCAGAACAGAAATACATATAACGTTACCTATACCTAACAGAAAAGAGACATCTAACATTCGTGTGAAATAAAATTACTTAATGCATTATCCGCTACCATACAAATGCCATGACAAATCTCCAAATAAATCCTATTCCTTGCCATTTAGATAATCAAAAAAGAACCGCCTCTGGGAATCACATTCTCATGCATCATATCTAAATCTGTAAAAAACTCGCCTGACAGCAGCTGCCTCTCAGCTTTGATTATGTATTTTTTTTTGTTTAATCTCTTTACTTCTGTTATTTTTACCTCGAAGCAACCAACCTCGTCCGCTTTTGTTTTTTGTATACATGATTCCCGTGAACAACAATGGATAATATAATTGTTTTTTTTTTGGGTAATTCAACAATTTTCTTCTTGCAGTGTACTACTTGAAGAGAAGTAGAAAATTTGAAACCCTATTGAGCTTTTTCTAATGTTGATTTAACGTATTCTGCGAATTGAGACAATTTGATATATTCATGTGCATGAAAAAAATGTTCTTCTGTTCTTGTGTTATATATCAATGAATTTTCTTTATTACTAATCCTTTTAGTTAAACCGATGGTTTGGTAAAACGTTTTTGCTCTGCGCGAAGATTTTAGAGTGCGCTTGGGTTGTTGAGGTTTCTAATTATACGATTCAGATTCGTTTTTCAATTTACATTTCTAAAACATTTTTCGAAATTCTGTATTATGCGCAGCATATTAAGATAAAATCAATAAAAAGAATATTTTTTCTTTTTATTGCTTTTTGAGTCAAATCAAAGACTTGAACTGGTCGAATGAAGCCGTGATGAGTTAGTGGAAGGATTTTTGCATTGATCAACGATTTGCACAAAATTTCTAAAATGAAGTTTCACTGGGTTTTCCCGTCTGGATAATAATTAAGGCATAACGTGAAAAATACCTGTTAGCTTTCAATCGATTGCATTTGCACTCATCCGAGCTTGGTCAAACAAGCTATAAGTACACTAACTTAGCCAAATTCTATACCTAATATCTTGCATATAGTGCAGTTTTGCTATTAAATGTTTCGGTATGGTTACGGCTGCCACGCGTCTTAATTTCGCGAGTTCATTTTTTAAATATACATCGTAGTCGCCCTAAGGCTGTGATAGGGACAACTTCTCCGGTTTAGACTTACAGGTTGCCTATCCGGGTTGTACACGGCAGTCTTACGTTATTTGTTCGACTATAGATCGTCGGGTGTGACACGACCTAGCCATCCGTTCTCCGTTTGACTATAAACCATCGCCGTCTATTGGGTGTGACACGGCATATCATGTAGCTTTACTCCTGTTAAAATTCAATGGAAATATATGTGGCTAGATATATATTGTTATGGAATATACGATAAATTCCCAACCATAGTAGATGTAATTACTATTTTATTTAAATCCAGTGAATTGTAATGTTACTCTTTCTCTCTCTCAGGGTGAATTTATTTTGTGAATCCGGCTGTCAAAGACATGCATTTGATTCCATATTTATCAATATCAATTTTTTAAAATAATAATAAAAAATATTAATTAATATTGAATATTTTATTTACAAATTCTTAACAAAAAACCTATCTCAATCCCTACTAGCTCAAAAGTTTATGTATGGTGTGTATATGTAAATATATGAATTTTGCAATCACTTAAAATGAATATAAAAGTCCGACCTTAAATTAGATTTTCTTCAGAATCTCCTCTTCAACTTTTGCGCCTTAATTGTAAACTTCTTTCTTTAATATCTTCTCCTCAGCTTCTCCTTTTATTTTAAAACAACCTTCGAGTAGTACTTCTTGAAACAATACTCCTTTCAATTTACGTTTGATATTTCTTCTTATTTTGTGTTCTTAATTTTTAGAACTTTCGTTTATCTTTCAAATCAATCAATAATTTCTCGTAAGTAATAAATAATAACCATTTTTTTATTTATATCACCATGTGCACCAGAACACACATATACGATGCATTGCACACAGCCTCCCAAACATCATATTTTATCTTGACAATTTTAAATGACTTTGAAATTTTGGAATATAAACATTTGTAAAGTGTTATATGTTCTGTTTGTATTAAATTTAACATTAATTTCGTTTATGAAATAATATAAATTATATATCTTAAGTTTATGCAAATACTGAAATCATATAATACATAATTAATTCCAAATCTAATATTACGTTACATTACAATACATTGGGTGTATAAATTTATCGTCTGGTAACTGTATGATTTCAATGTAGTTTCCTTGGTATCGATACCACTTCAGAGGGGTGGAGACTCATTGTAGCTTGTATAAAAATAAATGAGTTAGGGTCCATGCAGACGAGGTTGTTATAATAATAATAATAATAGTAATAATAATAATATTTATTTTCCTCCATAAACATACATGAAAGTACATATAAAGAAACGTCACAGAAAGAAATTATATATAATATTCTTCAGAATTTAAACTAAAATAATCATTTACATTATATAAATCATATTATGAGACCATGCTTAATTTTATTTTTAAATTTCGAAAGTTTAATGCCTTAACTACTTCAGGTAATGTATTATACACTTTTAGTCCTATGTTGACAAAGCTCTTGTGTGACATATTTAAACGATGTTGTGGAGGTATGTTGTGTTGATGGAATTCTCTTAAAAAGATTGTTTTTAATTAAATCATATTTCTGTAATATATGCGAAATCGAAGGGGATTTTCTGTGTTAGTTGATTTATTTATCATCGGGCCAAAAGTATATAAAAGATACGTCAAGATTATCCATCATTAGAAGAAATTTGCTGTACTAACATACCTCTGCACCTTTTTCTTTTGTGGAATCGTGCATGTCTTTGCTACTTACACTGAAAGGTAATGATATACTTTGATGCTTTGAAGGAGATTTTTTTCCTGGATTTCCTAATACCGGCGCTGTACTTTTGATGTAGATCCTTTCCTACAACATCTTTAGTTTGTCACTGCGAGGAAACTCCATTCTGAGATACTTTGGGGTGTATGCAAGCTGATGTTGGAGGCTATTTTGTTTAAATTTCTGTGTAAATAAACATTTAGTATTTCGAAAACTTTGAGGTTATTCCTTACATTTATAAAACACAGTTTAAATTGAAATTTAAATATGTATAAGTTTGTAGGCGATTGATAGCGAGGGATTTAAAAGTTATTTTGGTTATAAATTGTAATTTAAGAATCCGAAATATACTGGGTAATAATTGATATTTTAAAAATATAATAATAATAAAAAAGAAGAAGCAAGTAAGATAAATCTCAGGGCTAGGCTCAGAGTTATCTGCTACTAGCCCTGCTAATATATTCATAAAATATATTCATTAATGCCTAATACCTAATTAACAAAAGAAAAATCATATACAACAGATATGTACGTACACTCAGCGCATGTAAACATACTTAACAATTAATCACAGTCATACAATTTTTGCCTAAAATAATTAGATGGGCACACCACACTGATCTTGAAATAGGGCCTTCCGTACACGAGATCTAAAGGCAGCGACATTTTAATAGTTTAAGGTCATTAACAATAGAGTTGTATTTATTGTAAATATTGTAGGAGTAAGAACGCTTAAACAGAGATGTCCTAAAGGTAGGAGGGGATATCAAGCCCCTAAATCTCGTGGTAATACCGTGAATGTCGGTTCTAAATCTAATTTTTAAATACAAATATGGCGGCGACTTATACAACACAATTTTATGAAATAACATTAACATTTTGCAGTTCGCGTCTATTTCTCATATTTAACCAGCCAACATCTTTCAACTTATAGCAATATGTTGAAACTTTCTAATTCCATATATATAACGCAGACATGAATTTTGGATCCTCTGAATACGATTGCACGTAATACTGTCTATAACTGTATGGTAAATGGTAGAGCAGTAAGTAAACTGTGTCAGCACCAATGCTTCACATAGTTTGGACTTGACATTAATAGTTAAGGAGGATATATGTGGATAAAGCTTACTTAAATTCATATAGGCACGCTTAATATATTTAGTTATTTGGTCATTAAATCTAAGAGAGTTATCCATAGACAAACCAAAATTATTTGCAGTCTGGACAATTGGCAACTGTAAGCCGCAAACAAGCACACGGAATACTTTTTCCAGTTCTTTACAAATTTTAGATTTTCCCAACACCAATACTTTAGATTTCGAAAGATTTAAATGTAAGTCGAATTTAGCGGAAATCTCACTTAGGGATTCTAAATCAGCATTAATACTATGCAATGCATTGCGCCAATTCACTGGCTCAAAAGACAAATACAATTGCGTGTCATTAGCATAAATATGGTTGCGACAAAAGTTCAGCTGGTTAGTAAAGAAAGATATGTATATTGCAAGAGAAGAGGTCCAAAACAGAACCTTGCGGTACACCAGGAGAAATACATAGAGGCAGCGATACAGTACTATTTAAAACGACACTCTGCCAACGATCCGATAAATAAGTTTTTATAAGCTGGACTGATGCGACACTTAAACCTAAGCTATTTAAAAAAGAACAAAGAGTTGCATGACAAATCGTGTCAAACGTCTTAAAATAGTCTAGAAGTACCAAAGCTGTTACTAAACCTTTATCAGTTGATCCAATGTTATCATCTATCACACCAAGTTGTGCCGTTTCACAACTGTAACCCCTTCTGAAACCAGATCGGGTTTGTGAAAGTATATTATTTCTACTAACAAAATCATTCAATTGCATAAAAATAACTTTTTCAAAAATTTTAGAGATCGCCGGCAAAATGCTAATGGGTCTTCAATCATTTGAATTACAAGGATTTTTTATTTTTGGTAAAGGTTTAACCAAGGCATGTTTCCGCAAAATGGGCACAGTGGATCTTTCTATACAACAATTTATAATGTGAGTTATGTAAGATATGATATACGGACAACACAATTTAATCATTGATATATTGATTTGATCAACACCAGTAGCTGTTGAATCAATACCTTGAACAATACTAGCAATTAATACTGCATCAACGAAAGAAAACTCAAAAGGATTATTATTATTATTTTCAAATCTCATACTATGATTATTACTACTGGGAATTGTATTAATAAAGTAATCATTAAGCATATTAACATCCAAAAAACAGTCGGGTATAGAACTGTCGCGCTGATTACTTATGTTTAAGTTTGAGAATTGTTTCCATAAAAATTTGGTAGATTTATTATTTGAAATATATTGAAAGTAAGCCTGTTTTTCACGCTTAAATGAAGATGTTGCTAAATTATGCAGCATATCAGAAATATGCTTATGATTGTGAGATGAACCCTCCTAAACTAAGCTTTCTCTATCTTTCTATACAAACTTACAGGATGCTTAAACATTTTATCAAGTCTCAAAAAAATCATTCTTACAAATTTGAATAAACCAGTATCCATCAGCACATTACGTTTTTCCTTAGGAAGAAAAAAAACGAAAGCAACGTGATTGAGTTACGCTTGCAAAGACCCATCTCACGGGAGATGTAAAACATAATAAAACACGCTAGAGGAAACCCGGGGTAGAAGAAAAAGGAGAACCTTCGGAAAAGCACGCAATACATTTCGCTCAACATGTACAAATCAATTCTATCGAATGAGAGAATAACATAAATTGTGTCGTCGATATTTTTCACTTTTCCTCGGGATTAATCTGAGGCACGACAAGGGGAAGTTTTTCCTCCTCGCCACACAATTCAGGCGAACTCAGAAGCAGGCGACAGTAAGATCGGTCCCACGAAAATTCCGTTTTTTTTTTTCTTCGCGTCTGCCGTCTGCTTTTCGAGGCAGTTCTTTCTCGTTTGACATCTTTCCGTTTCGTCTATTCCGTCGATGGGTTAGACTGTCTCGCGATCGGCCGTCTCAAATGGAATTTCATGATAAATAAATTTTAACACAGAAGAAATACTGGCTTTTCGATTGTAGTAAATTAATGATGGGTCGGTGTGGAGAAACCGTGAAGGCAAAAGCGAATACGTACTGCGGTATAAATGCGAAAACGCGATGGAAAGAGGTTTTAATTCTTTTAATGGTCGAACTAAATCCGGAATGTTCTCGTTTGAATATCTAGATTTAAGGAAATCGAGACTGTGTTTTCCCTGTGTAATAATGAATTTTTGAAGGAAAAGAAGATACAAAATTCTCCGCTAGGTATCGACCAAGTATGGGCAACCTTTGACATGTTGTGAGCCAAGCTTTAGTGTAAAAATACGTTCGCGGGCCGCGTTTAAAGGTAGTGCATTTTAAAGTAGTGTTCATAATTTTTAGCTATAGATATCAGACATGAAATAATACGACAATGTCATTATAATGTAATTTATTAAAATAAGAAAATGAAATGAAAAAAATAGGTACAACATTATAATTAAATCGTGAAATTTGGAATTATTACAAACTACTAAAGTTAAATAGCGACAACGAAATCAATGAGACCCTTGAGCTTGAATTTGAGAAACTAATCCATCGATGTTTGGATGAATTCCACTGATACAAAGACGTAAAGAATTATCCAAATTATCGTCAGTCAGCCTTGTACGATGTTTTGATTTATTAACTTTCATAATTGAAAAGAACTGTTCGCATTTATAAGGACTCCCAAACGCACAAATCAATCTTCTTGCGAATTTTCTAAGCTCCGAAAAATGGTCTTCGAGGTATTTTTTGTAGAAATCGCACGACTCCACGTCTTCAAATTTAGATTTTAGGAGTGAGTCTTCTTGAAGCTCGATCAACTCCATTTGCAAGTGTATTGGAGCATTTTGTACATTACTTTTTGTTGGAGTAGCTAATAAATTGAAACTGTCTTCCATGTTTTTAAAATCGCTAAATCTGTTCGAAAATTGCTCCGGCAGCAACTTGAGTCTTCAGCATATTGAGCGTAAGTAGTATTTTCATACGCAGAGAGCATGATGAAATGGTAACTGTTACCAGACAGCAACTGTGCCTCCCACAAGCGGATTTTGTTTTGAAGCGCTTTCAAATGGCTGTACAAATCATTTACCAACTGTCCTTGTTTTTGAAGTTTCAAATTTAAATCATTCAAATGGCCCGTAAGGTCGACTAGAAATGCTAAGTCACATATCCATTTTGGGTCACTCAATTCAGATAGTGGTTTATCTTTTATTTGTATAAAATCATTTCTAAGTTCGTAAAACCGTTTCAGCATTTTTCCTTTGCTTAACCATCTGACTTCACAATAATATGTTACGTCGTCATATTCGGCTGATATTTCATCCAAAAACGCCTTGAACTGACGATGGTTAAGCCCTCGGGATCGAATAAAATTGATGGTTTTTACTACCACATTCATAACATTCTGGAGTCGAATGGACTTAGAACACAAGTTCTATTGGTGGATAATGCAATGAAGGACTATTAAATCATCTTTTTGCACATTTAATTCAGTGGTTTTTTCATACAAAATTCCGATGAAACCTTTACGTAAGCCGACCAGAGAAGGTGCACCATCTGTGCATACACCAACTAATTTTGACCATGGCAAACCAAAACTTGTGAATACCTTTTCAACTTCATTAAAAATGTCCTCTCCTGTAGTGGTTCCTTTTAGCGGCTGTAAAGCAAGCAATTCCTCAGTAACAGTGAACTCTTTATCAACACATCGAATAAATATAGCCAGTTGAGCTGTGTCAGACAAATCGGTGCTCTCGTCTAATGCTATGGAAAATGATTCAAAACCAGCCATACGGTCGGTCAAAGTTGTTTTTATATCATTAGCCATCATTTCTATACGTCGTGCAACAGTTCGTGTTGACAAACTATTTTTTCAAATTCATTTTTCTTTTTCAGGACACAAAACACTGCAAACTTCTAACATACACTTCTTGATAAATTCTCCTTCGGCAAATGATTTGAATGACTTTTCCAATTTTGAACTAACTATAAAACTAGCTTTCACAAGATTATGAAGTTGTGTTTTTTGTTTATGAAACATTTGCTGCTGTTTTTTCCAAATTTGCGGTAAGCTTCTGGATTTTGTCTTTTCTTATTTGTCCTAACAGTGAGTGCAGCATAGGATGCTTAGTTGAGTAATGCCTCTTTATATGGAATTCTTTCATCACTGAAATGGATTCATTACACAGCAAACAAATAGGCTTACCAGTGTGCAAGATAAAAAAGAATTCTTCAGTCCATTTTTCTTGAAACTGGCGACCTTCTGCATCTATTTTTCATTTCTTTCCACCAGACATCATTTTCGTTTACTTTTCGTTCGATAAACTTAATGACAAAATATAATTAGTAAGCACTCAAGATACACACAAAGTCACAAAGCAAATTGACGGCACTAGCAGTTCGCTAGGATATCGCTTGTCGAAGTTATCACCTCGGTAGCTCAAATAGAACTGAACTAAAGTTCGGGCCATCCACGCGCTTATATAGGTAAAATGAAGGAATGATCTAGAATAGTCTAGTGTAAAACATAATCTTTTGTTGCGCCGCCAGTGCGGATCAAAGGCTTTGATGTTTGCCGCCTCACTCTTTGATGATCGCCGCCACTCGGTTTGCTCGCTCACTTGATTCCGCAGGAGCAAGCGAAAACCCCCATATCATTCGATCTTTCTCATTTGGAGTGAGTATGAGTAAGTAGTGTAATATTTTTTTTTAATTAAATTTTTCAAAATGTCTCGCGGGCCGGATTAAATCTTAGAGTGGGCCGGATCCGGCCCGCGGGCCGGTTGTTGCCCACATATGGTATAGACGAAAAGAATTTTTTTCTTGGGAAAAATTCCTCTTAATCATTAACAGATAAACATTAATTTGTGAACGGTAGACAGTTCCATTGCGGATGTATGAAAAATCCGTTTCGCACAGATCCTCAAGTTATCTTCCATCCATATTAAATTACACAAGCAGCGATCTTCTTATTTTCCACTAGAGTAATTGGATTAGAGCCTCTAGTGCGATTTGCACAAAGAACGGTTGGTTAAATCAAGCGAGTAACTCCTATTGAATTCGTTGCCACAACGCGCGGTTTATCTAAAAGGAAATTCCGGCGTGCACTGCAATCTGAGTGCAACCTCATAATAAAATTACCCGAAGAAGTAAACAGAGATAGTACGTTACATTACCCCCTGCCGCCATTAGGATTATTTGCTGCTGCTATTACAACGTTAATGTTTTACTTATCGGGGTTTTTAGGCGCAAAGGGATGAGAGCCATAAACTTGAACATACAACTTCAAGAAAATACAACCTCTAACGTTTTTTTCGTTTATGGATCTATTCGAATATCTTTAATAGGGCTACATTGACTTTAATAAGACTTTTTACATTTAATTAAATGCAAATCTGGAATTTGTTGGATATATTTATATCCGAATCAAACTTTCGGTTTAACCGGAAATATGTTGTTTTAAATGAAACAGCCTGTATATTTTTACGAATTTCACAAGGATATTTGATTATTTTTTTTAATTCATGTTAATGTTTGATCTATCCATGGAATTGAAATACAGTATTTGTCTTAAGCTGTCAACATTAATCTTGTGAATGTTCAAACATTACTAATGGTTCAGTTAACTGAAAAAGAACTTATTGAAATTGTAATGATGATTGTCTTTGGTGACCGCGTTAGAACGCATAAAGATGTTTGCGATTTACTTAATAATTTGCAGCAAGATTGAGCATCTAATAACACGATCTGTCATTGGTGTAACTTTGAGAAGATTTATCCATCAATGGCTTAAGTTAACAGAACATACGTAAAGGGCCTGCTGTATGTGACATTACTTTCGTTTAACTAGGATGTTACGAAATGCAACCAGGTTATCTTGGTACAATTATACAGCGTTACTACAAAAGAAATAGACACCTTTGGTATTGTATAAAACAAAAGTTATTTGTGATATCGACATGCATTTTGCGCTGTCAGGTTGAGGAACTGCAGAAGTTTCGATAGTACAGTTGGTAGTACTGCGCAAGCATAATAGCAACGATGGCTGCAAACTCTACTGAGAAAGCATATTGCGTGCTTGAATTTGCCAAAACGGACTCCGTAACTGTTGTCCAACGACATTTTCGAAAACGTTTTGGAAAACCACGACCTACTACACAGTCGATCTACGATTGGTACAATAAATTTGAAACGACAGGGTATTTATGTAAATGCAAAAGTCCGGGAAGACTTCGTGTGTCAGAAGAAACAGTGGAACGTGTTCGTGCTGTTTACCAACGAAGTCCACAAAAGTCAACAACACGTGCAAGTTTGGAACTACAAATTCCGCAACCAACTGTGTGGAAAATTTTACGTAAACGACTAAAACTGACGCCTTACAGATTGCAGTTGGTGCAGCATCTACGTGAAGGTGACAAGCTTAAACGTCAAGATTTCTGCAATGAAATGCTGCAACGTAATGAAGATGAGTTTTGCGAGCGGATAATTTTCAGTGACGAGTCAACGTTCACACCTAAGTGGCAAGGTGAATAAACACAACGTCCGAATATGGGGGACTGAACCTCTGATAGTGCTGGTGGAGCATTTGCGTAATTCTCCAAAAGTGAATGTGTTCTGTGCTGTATCTCGCACAAAGGTGTATGGTCCTTTCTTTTTTGAAGAAAACACAGTAACGGGAGCTACATATCATCAAATGTTGATCAATTGGTTGATGCCTCAACTGCATGAGGACGGGGGTAACTTTATCTTCCAACAGGATGGAGCACCTCCTCACTGGCACTGTGTCGCTTCCATCCACTTCGCACCCACACTTCCACAGCGCTGGATAGGCCGTGCAACAGCCGACAACCGCGTTCTCGTACGGTGGCTACCAAGGAGCCCCGATCTTACACCGTGCGATTTTTTTTCTATGGGGATTTGTGAAAGGCCTGGTTTACGTCCCTCCGCTTGCTAATGGTTTAGATGAGTTAAAACAAGGCATCACGAGAGCTGTGGAAAGTGTCGATGCAGATATGTTACACCGGGTTTGGAATGGTCTAGACTCTCGCCTTGATGGGTGCCGTGTGACCATATTTTTTCTTTTTCCCCCATGGGCGGTTCGTTTAAAACCCGAGAAGGCCAGCTCGGCCAGAGAGACCTATTGTGCCCCCATGTCCTATTTAGCCCTCTCGCCTCAGGTGGACCGCTATCAAAGAAGTTTGCAATCTGGCTGAGAGTTAATTTGTCAACTCTGGGTTCGTCCAACGATCGACCCCAAAGTGCCTCTGCCTCTCCCCATTCCACTGCCGAGCAGTTGAGAAGAAGGTAAGCAGGATTTCCTCCGCCCCCCACACCTCCTGCACAGGGGAGAGTCCACTAGCCCCATGCGTGCCTGTGTTTATTTAGTGCGCAGTGCCAGTTAGATTCTGTGAGTAATCTCAATCTGTCCCTGCTCATAAAGACTGCTTACGAGTCTTTCCTGATAAGGTTGGGGTCCTAGGGATTTTACAGTGTCTAGCGCGGCAAGTCTTTCCAGAGGGAACAGTGCCTAGCAGCAAGTTTGGACCTGACAAACGTTTTGATCGCCCCATACGAGCTGCCACACGTCGGTTCTGGACCACGAACGGCACCCGCTGGCCCCCAGCTAACGTGGTCAGCGATTTCATTGCCTCTGATCCCAGAGTGACCTGGCACCCATCTCAATGTAACGTTAAGATGTTCCGCAGCTGTTTCAGTATTCTGTGGCACCCCAGTACCACATCAAGTCAAATCTGACAGCCCGCAAAGCTTTGAGGGCAGTTGGCTGTCGGAGATGATTTCAATCCTTCCATTTTTGCGTGGGCAGTTTAAGATGCCCTCAGCACAAGTCCTGAATGGCAATGATTTCGGCTTGGAAGACGGTGGGGGGAGGTTCCTAGGCTGAAAGCTTCCCCGTCCCGCTCACCGTCCTCCAGATTCCAATACCCGTGCCATTACACGTTTCGAGGCATCGACGAACCAACGGGTATACCTCGATTTGGTTTGCGGATGTATGCAATTGCAGTTTCCCTGCTGGAGATATCTACGCTATATCCCTCAGAGAAGCTGAAAACGGGCGAAATCTTATCCGCCTTTACGGACAGTGGAACTGTTTGTTCGATGTAGTTGAAGATGCTGGTATGGTCTCCGACTTGCCGGAGAAGCCCTTGCATCCACTACATTTTGCTCTGTAGGCCCCTAGGACTGCCTCAGACCACAGCACCAACTGCAGCGGGGGAAGCCCAAGAATGGTCTCCATAGCAGCAGTCGGCGCTGAGGACATGGCTCCCGTGATCCCCAAACAGGCAATTCTCTGGACTTTGCCAAGCGCACTTATAGCATAGCCTAGATTTGCTTTATGCCACCAGACCAGCGAGGCGTAAGTTATAGAGGGTACTATGACCTTCGTGTACAACCAGTGTACCATTGAAGGCTTTAGCCCCCACGCTTTACCGAACATACCTCTGCAGGCCCAGAAGTTCCTTATGGCTTTGTTCGTCACATGTGGGGGTGATTTGTACAGCAGTTTAGCGTCCAAGATAACACCCAGGTATTTAACCTCGGTTGATACGAGTATTTTGGAGCCGAATATAGTGGGACACTGGAGATTGGAGAGTTTCCTCCTCCAAGTGAACGGAACCATAGTCGTTTTACTGGAGTTGACATTGAGAGCCTCTCTTATACACCACCTCTCTACAAGCCTGAGCGCGACCTGCATCCTCTCGGATACTACGCCCCCAAATTTCCCGCAGACAAGAATGGTGATGTCATCGGCGTAGCCCTGCGCATGGAAGCCCGCCCCGAAGTTCAGAGAGCAGGCTGTCCACCACAAGACTCCATAGCAGCGGTGAGAGTACGCGCCTGCGGGCAGCCAGCTGCCACTGCCGCCTGATCGTGCATAGGTTCTGCGACACGTGAACCTTTCTGTTTCTTATCATGTTGCCGATCCACCTCGTAATCGTTGGCTCGACTCCACGTTTACGCAGCGCCCTTTCCATCGACATAAACGACGCCTTATCAAAGGCGCCCTCAATGTCGAGGAAGGTCGCTAGTGTGATTTCTTTGTTGCCATAGGCAGTTTCCACTCGACGAGCCAGGTCATGGATGGCCTGCTCGCAGGATTTACCAGTTTGATAAGCAAATTGGTATCGTGAAGAGGCATCCTTGCCAGGGCCGAGTCCCTCAGGTGCTTGTCAATTATCTTCTCAAGAGTTTTGAGAAAGAATGAGGTAAGGCTGATGGGCCGGTACGACTTCGCTTCCATATAGGACGATTTGCCCTGCTTAGGAATGAATACCACCCGGGCCTCTCTCCAGCTATTTGGTGTGTAGCCCATCGCCAAGTTGCCTTAGGAGGGTACATAATATGGGGATAGCACTCGAGCCCTGTTGAAGCAGCGCCGGGAAGATGCCGTCCAAACCAGCCGATTTAAAAGGTTTGAAGGATTCAATTGCCCATCGTATCCTAGAAACCTGAATTATTTTACGCGCTAGGTTCCAATCCTCTTTCCTTGCTCTCGAGGCAGGTGTCTGCGTAGGTATCAGTCCCTTACATTCCCCCCCAAACTGGGTTTGAATGATCTCAGAGCCCGGAAAGTGCACCTCAAGGAGGTGCTGTAGAACCTGCTCCTCTGTGTCGGCTATCTCACCGTTAGGCTTATGCAGAGCCCCTATTTTAGTAGGTCCCTCCTTTGCAAGAACTTTTCGAATTCTGGAGCATTCAGGGATACTTTCTACTTCCTGACCCATATTGAGCACCTATGAGTTCCCAAAGTAAACTTTAAGAATCACCTTATAAAATAGTTTAAACGAATTCATAATAACGTTATTAGTTTTGGGTTAATAAAACATTGAAAGTATCTATTTCTTTTGTACTGTATTTACCTTTTTTATTTTTTTATCATTTACATCAACAGAGCCAGCAAAGCATTATTTCCAACAGCATCTGGGTGTTGATAACATAAAAGTAATAAAATGTTGCCCTCCTGCACTTGGTGCTTGCGAGTGAAAACTTATGAACAAAACCAGTGGTTTTTTCCTTTTATTGATGGTATATAGTTGATGAAATTGGTAAAACTTGACTTATTTCGATTTAATTTTACGTTTAGTTGATATTTCTAATACACTTTCTACTACAACAACTTTCTGGTTTGACATTATCACTGTAGATATAAACGAAATTTCAAAATGCAGTATTTATTCATTATGTCGAAATTGATTCCGCTTGTAGTCGGTATATGTAAATGGCTAAATCAGCCGCGGATTCTGTTATTACAATCGTATTGTTGTCAAATAACAAGCCTTTTGTGTGGAACATATGCAATACCACTAATGCAAAGTCAGCTTGGCTGCGACATATTGCTCTGTAGTATAATACATACATACATCTGTGTATTCTTGTATAATCGCACAGAACATTAAATGCGGGTATATCAAACAGAACAACGTATAGTTTGAATAATTATTTCAATGGATTTACAATTAGCGATATTTTATCTAAAGAATACAATATAATATTATTGTTAATGGAAGCAGGATTACATTTCAAATCCTTTCAAAATAATTAGCTTAAGGATTTGCTTATAAACGTCGATACAGTTCAGCAGATTTTTTTAATTAATATATCATCTATTGCTATGGATCGTACCTGTAAATTTAAAAGGTATATTACTTCATGTAATAATATCTTAGAATTTTTTTTTGTATTACCAACTGCATATGAAGGAGTAAGGAGCAGAGAAGTGTATTTGCAAGAAAAACCAACGCATGTGTAAAAACTTGTCACTAAACAATCTGATAAGGTGGTTTACATAGTAAATTATTATAGTCAACGCGGTAAGTACACGCAGGAGTAATATTTGCATCATAAGTAATTTTACAAGAAATTGTATTGTCAAATACACTGAGAAAAAGGATTGTTTCAACCAAAAAAATATTTGTTTCAAACAACTCTTCTATTTGTATATTCTTAACAGTCTATAGTTTTAATCCAAATACTTGGAAATGTTTAAACTTATTGTTTGGCACAAAAATATGCGTTTCTTCTTTTAAATATTTGTTATAACTTATTTTGCAGTGCATGCGCTGAATGAAATTATTTTGATGTTTTGCAACAAATACATCGATAGTTTTGATTAAACAGTCATCGCATTTAATATACATCTGAAATTTATTTCCACGTTATACATTTATGAATTTCATACATATTTTAAGACTCGTATTAAGATGGGAGCCGGCAGTACGGCTGAGAAGGAAGGGTGCATCATTGCCAGTCTTGAAAGTCAAGCAGCAATATGCGGTACCGGTTGTTGGTTGGGTCACCATTCGGACAACACTTCTCAGTGGCTCGGTGTGTTCCGGCACTCTAGCCAAGGGCCTTCTTCAAGGCCTGTAGTGCTGAGTTATTATTATTATTAAGATGGGACTGCAATATTAAAAGATGTCTTATATTCTCCTATTAAGCTAATAAGGGTGCAGTAACAAAAAGCTCATGGCACCATACTCATTTCTTACCAACTTGCAATAATAATAATAATAATAATTCGGCGTTTATTTGGAATAAAACAATTACAAATGAGGTCATTAAAATCAAACATGTCACATGTTACATTTGTCAAATATATATGTAAAAAAGTAAAAACAAACTTACAAAGCCAGGTAAAAAATGCCTATGGCGAGTCAAATTTTCACAAATATAAAAGTACATACAGATGTAAAAAACAAATATTATATATATAGACACACAAAAACAAACAGGATGTAGATGTCTTATGCTCTACTTATATATTCGTTCATGCTGTAACATTCCATCTCCAAAAGTTTACGTCTCACATGCTTGTTGAAATTTATTAAGGGTAGCGATGGTTTTAGATCCAACGGCAATGTACTATAATATCTTTGACCCCAATAGTCGGACGGAATGCTTGTGGTCTGCGTCAAGTCTAGGATGTAGGGTATTAGTAGATTGTTTCTGTTTCGGGTTTGATAGTCGTGATTTTCTCCGTTAAATGCGAAGTCTTTTTTATGAGAGTGCACGTATATTACTAAATGTAGTATTAAAATTGAAGGCAGCGTAAGTATGTAGTATGTAGTAGTAATATAAGTTCACCTGACGCGCTAACTAGCAGTGTTTAGAAGATAACAACGCAATTAATACTGTTGAAACGTTTAAATAAAGTTATAAATTACCAACAATGCTATAAATATTATTACGTTACAGAGAAATTCCGGTTTCATGTTAATTTCGCACAACGGTAGCAAATCCTACCCAATCATTTTCCTCTCCCATTTCCTTTAATCCTCAGGAAGAATTTACATTTTAATTGAACTCGACGATTAACTCAAGCGATTACGTTCTGTTCACAAAAATATATTTGTGTTCTAAAAAAAAAAGTCCTGATCGATTTTTTTTTTGCAAATTAGTTTCTCTTTTCGGTTTGTCTATCTCTCCTCTCTCTCTTTTTTTCATTCTAAGGAAACTTCATAATTTTATTTGAAGTCTGTGTCTTTGGCGCAGACATGGAACAAGACGTGACCGCAATTCCCAAGCGCATTTCATCGTCGCCACTGATTTATTTCACCAGCTACCCCCAGACGATATAACTTTTATACTTAGTATTGTATACGAGTTGAATTTAAATACGAAATAAAAGTTCCACATTTTTTTTTTCTTCTTTGTTTTTATTGATCCATCGAGGCACAATTCGGGTACAAAAAAAAAAAGAAAAACATTTCAACGGGAATTCTTTTCACTTAGATACAACAGCCGTTGTTCCAATGACCCTTTGAGAAACGATCGCCCGAAATTGGTAAACAATTCCGGGGGAAAAATGAAAACAAAGGGTGTAATTTAGACATCTGCTACCATTTATTACCTTTTAATTAACAATAGCGCGGTCAATCATGAAAATTTCAGCGAAACCACGTCCGCGGGAGATCGAAACAATTTGCATGTAATATTAAAAATTCCCTTGGTTATACGGCGCTATCAAGATTGGGGAAGGATTTTTTTTTACCCATCCGGATACGACCGTAGCACATCCTCTCCGAACAGGATTGATTAAATATCTCGGGGCGATATTAAAACTTTTCAGATACTTAGATACCAACTTTCCGATCATCCCTTGGTTCTTTCCTTTTTCTCCGTTTTGCGTTCTGTCGAATTTCTCAGCAATGACAGTGGCGTACGTTGCTAGGATACGACCACTGATAGACCTCAAGTTCTGGAGGGGTAAAGTGGAGCATATTACCTACAGTTTTGGAGGTCAGTGAATTGGAAATTGTCATCGCATAAAATTTGCGAGTTAGTGTATAGGTTTATGTGTGCTTCTTAAATATTAACTTTTGTGAAATAGTACTTCCTAGTTTCTCGACCCACTTTAATGGCATTTATTATTCGATGAAACGTTCTTTGAAACTAAGGCAAGCTATAAAGTAGGCAAACTTAGTTTTTCTTTCCTGCTCTCAGATCAGTTTCTTTTCTCTTTTGTGGAATACGGTTCTCCACGTGGAATCTCCGGGAACACTTTATTTATGAAAAGCTTATAAGCCAAGAGTTAAGTAAATGTAATGATAGATACCAATCCACGTCTATGGACTATTACATTGGCATACTTTTTTTGTAGCATTAAGCAACAAATTAATCTACTTTATTTACGAAAAACTAAATAACACAATATACACTTGATCAGTTCGACTCTTGTGGACAAGTGGATACTATTTACACGGACATATCGAAAGCTGTTGATCGAATTCAACACAAAAGTATTGCTGCAAAAAATGAAGACATTTGGCTTTAGCGATTTCCCTAGTTACACTGTTTGAAACTTACCTGTCTGACAGAGTTCAATATGTTACTTATACGCTACAAATCTCAAACGTTTCACGCTAGCTCAGGGGTCCACAAGGTTCCAATCTTGGACCACTCATGTTTATTGTGGTTTATTAATGATTAATGGATTGCATTTAATATTATAAATGTATGTTTGCGGATGACCTCAAAATGTTTAGCGCAGTAACTTCCATCAACGATTGTTATTATCTACAAGACCAAATCGATCGCTGACTGAATGGTGTAAGCGCTAATGAATGGTGTAATGTCACACATTAAATTATCGATAAGTGCAATCTATAAGCTACACCAGAAAACAAAATCTCATTTTATTTGACTATGCGATTAATGGAGTTTCTCTTATCCGTGAGGAGCGTTGTGAGGGATTTGGGGATTTTGACTTGATACTTCCCTTACTTTTTTTCTGCGCGTTCGAGAGAAGATGTACTGTCAGCTATAAGAAATGTTAGGTTTTTAATTAGAAGCCTCTTCTTCGTTTTCATCCTGATACAATTAAACTACTTTACTACTCATCATTTGCAGATCTAAGTTGGAATATGGGTCTTTGATCTGAATCCATTCTACTCTTCGCATTAAGAAGCACTGGAGAATAGTTCAAAGAAAGCCTCTAAAATATTTATACTTTAAACAAGAGGCTCTTACCTGTAAGATTGCTTATTGACTACTAGCTTCTACTTCAGCAATTCGATGTTGATCGTTGGAAGTTAGACGACAATTACAATCAATTAAATTTGTCTATAATCTAGCAAATACACAATATTAATGCTTCCTTACCTTTTATCACGCCTACAATTCTTTCTTCTCTTCGCGGTTCCCAAGATTACACAAGCACGTTCTAGTGCACCATATGCACGTCCAACTCTTCCCTGAATTCCCCTATAGTATCAATGTTTTCACGTATCTTTAATTTAATATCATCGCTCTGTGACATACATTTTACACCTCTGCAGGAAATATTGTCAATAGCAAATAAACAGTTTGTCATAAATTGTAATTTTTTTTTGCACATATAATATTTTTATATTAGCGTTTAAACTGAGCTTCAAGTACTCTTTTTGTTTACATTTTGTGTTTTTTTTTGTACAAATACATGAATGTATTTTTTTTTGTCCTTTATTTGGAGCAATCTGTTGGCGAATATATATTATTAATATTATTATTATTATTATTATTATTATTATTATTATTATTATTATTAATAATTAAAATTCCTCCTAAAGCTTGTGCTCCACCTAAAGGTACTACACGAGGCTACCTATTCTGGATTCCATAACCATTGAATGTCTATACTCTAACTAAATAATTTTCCCACGATTATTAATAATAACAACTTTACTTTATTTTCTTCTGGAAGTGTGACCAAGATCAATCAATCGATTCTTCTAGTACATCTTTACTGCTACTACGACATTTCGTTGATGTATTGGCAACATTTTCAAGTAACTACAACAACAATTTTTTTATACACATTTGAATTATTTAAAAAAAAAAAATTGAATCTTTACTGGATGTACAGATTGTTCAACCTAAGACAAGGTCTTTGATTACACCTCCATTTTTGATTTTAGGAAAAAAAAATCTTTTGTACAAAAGTTTTACGAAAGTCAATGCTGTATAACCCAAAAATATATTATTCTATTATTAAATTCTACGTAGAAAAATAACATCACTTTATATAAGCTACTATATGTCTATCTATAATAACAAGACTATTATTTATGCGTTTGTAAAAAAATGCTCTATTATAAGCTTTCGATTAAGGCGGCGTAGTTTGTATATGCATTTGTTTTAGATATTCATATTTTAAATACCATACACACATACTTAGCTTGATACAACAGTGAAACTAAAAACCAATATAATTACATAAAGGCGTTCACTATAATCTTAACCATTTGCTTAATTTCCGCTCACGGTAACGATTTTTTTAAATAGCACAATATATATTTGCTTATGTTAAATCAACCACCACACAAAACCCTTTTAATTTATATTAAACATTTGTATCACATGCAGGTTCTGTAGATAATTAATGACATTAAATAAATCAATTTTCAATTAATTTCAGGTTTTCTTGGTATATAACTTTATGAAAAGCACCTATCTACAAGGCTATTGATTACATTTTTTTTTGCATTTTATCGGAGTAATTGATAAAAGATTTCAATATCTTTGAGAGTGTGTATCTTTAACGAAGCAGTCGGTATGAATGTGTTTATTTATTCTTATTAATTTAATGTCTAAGAAACTGATGCTGTTTTCACTGTTTTCATTCTCAACTGTGAATTGCAATCTTGGGTGGAAGGAATTAAAAGCATTTAAAATTTCAGTTTGCTTATAATAAATAATTAGACGTAACAACAAACATTTGGAAAGACTATGGGTTCCCCCATTTCAAGCGTAGTAGCAAACTTATGCTAATAATTTAATAATAATAATAATAATAAATGGTCTTTATTGGAAAAGAAAAATAATTTACAACTCATCATAGGCGAAATCCAGCAATGCTGTTCTACTTAACCTAGGAACTTATTATAAATGTTTAAATAACTGGCGTTAATAAAAAAAAAAAGATCCAGAACACACACACACGTTAGCCCGTGAGTGTCTGTTGCAGATTAGTTTTTTACGTGGTTTGAGAATGTGTTGAGATTTAAAACGTGGGAATTGCAGTAGTATTGGCAGATGCATGGAAAAAGTCTGGTGAATTTGCATAACGATGTTTTGTACAGTTAGACCAGCACATGACGCAGATCCTATCATGAACCTGCCCCTAGTATCAGCAACTCCTGAGAACCAGGAAACCCCCACCAAGGCCCTATGAACAAATACAACAGGTGTCTCCTACGAACTATCATTTCAACAACCGCAGGACTATCAGATGAGAACGTGATCTCTCCGTTTTAAGTTAAAAATGAATCTAGACAGAGGTCCTGGATTCTTGTATTTTTAAAACTTGCAGAATCAAGAACGGGCCCGTAGACATATCCCGAATCAAGTTCGATATACTAGTTAAGTACAAAGTAAAGTTTTAAGCCTATAGTCATAACTTCCTACTTACATAGAACTTTTTAATGTGCAAAGACTTCAATACATTTTCACATTTGTTTAAATCTAAGTTTGTTTGCTATCGTAAGGCCTAAATCTTAAAGTATCTGTAATTGAAATACTTCCCTAACCTTAATGGACACCATCCACGCCCCATTCGTCATTTGAAAAGACTATCGCGACGATCCACTATTTATTGTAGCAATTGTTTTTAGATACTTTGACCAGTCTTTCTATGTCGACGTGATAGCATCAACATTCTTTGCGATCGATAACATAAAGCTCAGTAAAGTTGATATCATCTGCAAAAAAAAAAATGCGGGTGCAAAATTTCAAATTTGTATAAAATCAGCAGTATATATGATAAATAATATAGGAGAGATCACGGAAAATTGAACTCTAATTCAGATCACTAAATAGAACGAATCTATCTAATTCTTTAGCAGCATTATTAAAAAAATCTCACCATTCAATAATCGTTATCTTAAATCTTTTCCAAGAGCCATTTAACCTTTAGCTAATGCCCTAACTTCCGTACAAATAAGACATGCCCCGCTGTATCTACCCCACCACATCTACAATGCGAATCATTAACCCTCTCAATTTTTCAAACAAAAAAAAGTGATTTAAAATTACCATAACTCGTCATCAATTCTACCGGCTAATATAACAAATTAACCCTCATTCTCTAAAAGGTTACCTATAATTATATATAAAAAATTACCCCGCCAATCAGTATCCTTAAGTTTATCCTTAATCGCTTTTTTTACCTGCTCAAGTCAACATTAACCCACACCTAGACACTGCCCCCTTCCCTAATTGATCCGCCCTCTCTCATTACCGATTGCATCTACGTGAGCCCTAGTACAAAAAAGTTTTACACCCCCTCACGTAACATATCCCTATTAGTACCTAATAAAAAACTAGTAGGATTTTTTTAAATCCTCTAAGGCTTTTAACTTTTGGGTTCATCGCACAATTCCAGCGCTAAATTGAAATTAACGAACATATGTAAACTATTCGCGGAACTGTTTACGTTGAATTAACTTCATCGTCTGTACGCTCGCAATTATAATGCTTTCAATTTATAAATTTGCGGAGCTGCCATAAAATCGGAACATATGAAAGAGGCATTACGTATCAGAAAGATCTCGTCCGGTAGTTTTTTCTCTTCTTTTCATTTTAGATGTTGGTTTCGATTTAAAAATCACACGGCTTATAGCCTCAACTTTTAATACCTACAATAATTACAAACGTAATTTGACGTTCCTAAATTAATCATTTCATTTATTTCCTAATGCGCTTCATGCAAAATTACCTAGTCACCCGTGCAAACAAACAACAGTTAAAACACGGGAGCCAATACTGTCAAAGCGGACGTTATCTGAAATAACACGGCATTAATTCCGGCTTTTCATATGCCCGGGTATTAAGCATTTTAATGCCCGAACATGTTGAATGGAACTTTCCGCGTTTTGCCACGTACGCCCATTTTGAAAACGTCCGATTTTAATTCTTTTTTTATTCCAATTACGCAATATTTTAATGCGAGCGGAGGGATTTACCCGTCCGCTTTCATAATGGCATTCCCTATGTGGGAGTGGAAAATAATTAATTTGTTTGAATCAGTCATTTAGGATTATAATGTACCTATATCGATTCCCAATTCATGGAGCGTGCGGCTTGTAATACACGACGGTTAATTAATTAACGTATATTGTTAAAGCTCTCAGTTATAAAATGTTCGCGATATCAATATTCCCTTGGATTGATGAACGGAATAAATTTGAGAGCGTTAGAGGGAAGCTCAATTGATATCTTAAGGTATACCTAGTATATCCTTGATTTAAAGATACAGATGTCTCTACAACTGAAGACTTATTTTGATATTTTGCTTAACTGTGTTAACCCAGTAATTGCCAATCCTTTGACATTTTTAATCAATAATTCAGTTGAGAGGGGTAAGTTTCTCACGAAACTCTAAACCGGCATAACTTTGCCTGTCTTTAAGAAGCGGGATGCAGGCTGCTTGGTGGAGTAAAGAGTTGAACACTCTCAGAAGAGAAACACGCCAGTTATTTAACAGGGCGAAAAAAACGGGAAACTGGGAAGCCAATAAGGCCAAACTAGATTACCTTATAACAAAAGAATTTAAAGAATCGAAGAAGAAGG
Organism: Protaetia brevitarsis; assembly: GCA_004143645.1. Taxonomy (NCBI): domain Eukaryota; kingdom Metazoa; phylum Arthropoda; class Insecta; order Coleoptera; family Scarabaeidae; genus Protaetia; species Protaetia brevitarsis. The sequence continues at coordinate 49,152 of RXPK01004116.1, read as the reverse complement.
CCTGGAGGAATTTCTGTGAGGACATAGAAGGTGCCCCTGACATGGTCAGAATTTACAGGATTCTGAAGAAGGACTCTTCTAACACGCTGAGGTCCATTCAGCTGCCGGACGGGAGATTCACAACCACTGCGGAGGAGACTCTTGAGTACCTTCCCGTGATAAGACCAGCGATAACATACGGGGCAGTAGTCTGGTGGAGGAGGACAGAAGTGTCCCTCCGCAGCGAATGCTGACCGCTGTCCAGAGACAGGCGTTGCTGGGTATCACTGGTGCAACTAACAGTACAGGACCGCCTCTTTGGAGACCATGTGTGGGCCTCCCCCGCTGGAACTCTATGTGAGAGCGGAGGCAATTAATGCTATCCTTAGACTGAAATCCAAACAACCTGTTGGCATCCCAACTTCAGGGTGGAGGACACACTTTATACGGACACGTTGCTGGACGGCCATTGCTACAAATGCCCACGGACAGCATGTACCCGAAATTATCTTCACTGAAAGGTTGAAAATTCTCCATACCGAACAGAGACCAGGTGCGTAGTGAGATCACTTGCTAACGAAAACTGGTACACGGATGGATCCCAAATCCAGCCACCGGGACAGGAGCCGGTATTTGCGGGCCCAGTCCTAATCAAAGGATATTCATAAGCCTGGGGAAACATTACAACGGTCTTCTAGGCCAGAGGTATTCGCCCTTGCAGCCTGTGTAGAGAAATGATTGCAAAAGGGGGCTGCATTAGAAGGAAAATTAACATAATGACTGACAGCCAGGCTGTCATTTAAGGCAGTCTCAAACCCTGTAACTAGGTCAAAACTAGTTAGGGACTGCCAAACAATCCCTCAATGCACTGGCACGAGACAACAGGTGCTCTAATTTGGGTGCCGGGACATGAGGATATAAAAGGGCAACGTAATCGCTGATGAACTTAGCCAAGGAGGGCTCTAAGAGACACTTCATGGGTCCAGAGCCCGTATGTGGGATTACTAAGGATTCCGCAAGAAGGAGACTGGACCTGGTTAGATAAGAAAGTTACCAAAGAAATGGAGGCTCGACTGAAGATCAACTCCATACCAAACCGCTGATAGGGGATGGGGATGGTAGTTTCTCTGATAACCTACTCAAGCGCAGTAAGAAAGAAGTTAAAACCATTACTGGGTTGGTAGCTGGACACTGCCCTCTGGAAAAGCATCTATACAACACAGGCCGTGTAAGCGAACCGTGGTGTAGTTTTTTACAGAAGTATGATGTTGTGAGTGAGGCCCAACACGGTTTCTGTGGGGGTAGGTCTACAGAGACAGCTGTGGGTAATTTACTTGACCGTATTCACATGAGTTTGGAAGAAGGTAAATGTGTTACTATCTTGCAGTTTGATCTTACTAAAGCTTTTGATACTATCAATCTCGATATACTTCGTCAGAAATTATACGCGCTTGGCTTTAGATGTAATTTCCTCCAATGGCTTATTACATATCTGTGTGACCGGCAGGCATGTGTAAAAGTGAATACTATATTCTCTAATAGTGTCGGTGTTGAGTTGGGTGTCCCGCAGGGATCCGTGTTGGGGCCCTTACTCTTTTCTGTATATGTTAATGATTTGCCTGATTTTCTTGGGCCTAGTGAGGTGATATTTTATGCAGATGATACCACCATTATTGTTGAAGGCAATAATTCAACCCAGTTACTAATTAATTCTAACCTTGCGTCTCGGGCTTTTATCACATGGTGTATGAAGAACAAATTAATTGTCAACTTAAAGAAAACCGTTTGTATGCAACTCCATAACAGAAAACAAATTCAAAATTTTAATATCTCTTTAATTGATAATGTCGTCTATTGTGTTGAAGCAACAAAAATTTTGAGGGTGCACATCAGTGCCAATATGAGGTGGTCTGCTCATCTGGATCATGTTTGTGGCAAGTTGGGCAATTAAAAAATTTACTGGACCAAAAAGCTTTGTTAAATGTTTATTACGCGTTGGCCTATTCGATCATGTCTTACAATGTAAATATTTGGGGTTACACATCCGGTTGGAGGAGAGTATTTGTTTGGCAAAAAAGATTGTTGAAATTAATTTTCAAATTAAAGCGTAATGTTGGCTGCAAACCGATATTCGAAACTAGCCGTATACTCATTTTTCCATGCATTTACATCTACAAATTCATTATGTACATTAAGAAATATAAAATTCTTGAACACAATTCTAATTGTCATAATTATAGTACGAGACACGGCAACTTGTTGGGGACCGACCTACATCAAACCATCCTCTTTGAAAGAAGCCCGACGTATGCGGGGAAATATCTGTTTAACGCCTTACCTGTAGATATTCAAACTACCAGCCAGTTGGGTCTTTCACTTGTTGCCGTCGGATTGCGATCACTTCATTTATAGATTTTATTTAAAGATTTCTATTTCATTTACTTTAAGAATTAGACCCTGCAACGCCATCTAGCAGTGAGGTTTCGAACTCCTTACTCGACACAACGCATCTTATCGCGATAGAAAAATTTAATATCTCATTTTCGTTATTTACTTCCAAATTAATTAGTAATTCAGTGTCAGTTAAATTTGCTTTACATTCTTCAATTATTAGTTCAAGTTTCATTCATTAAAACCTTTTCTTTTGTGTAAATTAGTCCGCATTTTTGAGTTTGTCAGTGACATTTGATTCACGTGGTATTTTCCGACTTCGGCCCTTTCGCTAGCTAAGTAAGGGAGACGCAGAGGTTCACACCATCTTAGACACGCTGTTCAAGTTGCTCCGTGCAATTAAATTTATATTACCACGTTGTGAGATTTTGTCGCGCGAGAAACTTCCAGTATCGAGTGCATTTTTGTTCGTTTTACCTGGAACTGCCGGGAGATTTGTGTCCATTGCATCAATATTCCTGAAAAGGGTTTTGAAACAGCAGCTTCGAGCCGGCATTTCACATTTTGTAAATGGCGTCATCTTAGGTCACTGGTAAGCGGACTTTTGCTGTTAATTTTATTCAGTTTAGTAATCCGATCCTATCTTAGGGCCTACTATTTACTACTATTTATTATCATCTATTATCTACTATCTACCACCACTTTATTTTGGCGTTGAGTGAAACCAAGAGGGTGAACGAAGTACTTGATTTGGGAGACCAAACCCAGATCGTTGAATCCGAAAGGGGACCACGCCTTGACATCAGCGTAACGCGCTCAAACCACTTTTACGAACGCAATTACATCGACCCTCCAAGACATCTACCAGCTAAGTCGCATATTTTAATTTTATTATTCTCTTTGCTTTGCACCAAATTAATATTTCATTATTTCATTTTATCCATTTTTCCTTTTCTAAAATCCTATCACACAATGCAAACCTCCCGGCCAATATTAGTAATCTAGATATTTAAACTTAACCTCTATATTTTGAAATTAGATCATAATTAATAGTTTAATTTAGTATTTAAGTACGCAAGTTATCGTATCATCATAACCCATGTTAAGAGTTCTTTATTGTAATTCATTGTATTTATTTACTTTTTTTATCTTGAATGTTTTTATTTGTGTTATCAAATATACAATGTCATCCAAAAATTTGTGTATTGAATTAAATTATTTCGATTCAAGACCTTTACGCTTGAGAGCGAGCGAACTCCGTAATACACTCTGTTCTTGCGGTCATCTATGGCCCTGGATAGTTGCACATAGACTTGTTTTTAACATGTTGTTGTATGTTTGTATGTATATATGTATATGTGTCCATCGTTAGTTATTACTTTGTATTATATTGACTAGTCCTATATCTATGTAGTAGATCCCAAGATTAATAAAAATCTAATCTAATCTAATCCTTTCTTGTTACGGTCCAAGTTGGACTTAGCGTATTCATCCGCCGAATTTAGGAACACCAATCAGAAGGTACACGCATAAGAATCTAGTTCAGCATGTCCGACTTAGCCAATCAGCGTAAGATATTTGATTTCCGTGGCAGAAGCGTCATTTCGTCCTCATCACTTTTCAGGCAACCTTGATCGCGTGTAGACGTATAGTTACTTCGACCCTATTCGAATCACAGAACTTGTTGTGTTGTGTGAAGTTTTGGATTAAGAATTTTGATCATTTGAAATGATCATTCAAGATGATAAGCGAATGTGACAAAAACACGTGGAAGTTATTTTTATTATCACAAACAAAAATTGCCAAATGTCAGGAGAGCATTAGAAGCCATTTCATTCTAATTATGTTTTCTTACACAGATTGCAAGTTATGCACTTTTTTATTATGGATAGGGAACTATCGGAAGCAAGAGATTATCATCGTGTCTGATAGTCAAGCACCATCAAGGCGCTGAACTCATATGAAATCAGCTCCAAGATGGTCTGGGAATGCCTAGGGAAACTAAATGAGCTAGGCAAAAGAAATAAAGTAACCCTCCTGTGGGTTCCGGGTCACACAGGAGTGGAAGGAAACGAAATAACGGATAACCTCGCAAAAAAGGGGCTGGAATGCCTTTTGTAGGGCCTGAACCCTTTTGCGGGTTAAGTAGCAGTACAATACTGAAGAAACTAAAAATGGAAATGGAGCAGAGAAAATCCAGTTACTGGGAAAATCTCCAGGGAATGAGGCAAAGTAAAATTCTTCTGGGAACTTGTAACCAGAAGAGGTTTACAGAATGTATCAACCTGAGTAAGAACAATGTTCGCATATTAACAGGAATACTTTCAGGCCATTGTAGACTGAAAAGACACCTGAGTAAACTGGATTGGAAAAGATTCTGAATGCAGATTTTGTGGGAACAGGATGAACATCCATCCACCTCCTCTCAAACTGCGTAGCACTGTGCAACTCGAGGGCATTGCACCTGGGAGCATGTGAAATCGAAGAGGGAGACTTGCCTAGACTGGGGCCTTCCGACATCCTACACTTTCTAAAAGGAATAGGATTGGAAGGCCAGCTGTAAAGCAGCAAGAATAGGGGACACAATAGATCTTTTAGGTCGCAGTGTAACACCACCCTTCTATTTACATACATACATACATGTACTTTTTTAAGGGTGGGGCTGTTCCTCTCCAAAGAATGATTTTAAATCGTTGAGTCCGTCATTAAAAGTGGTCCCCCTTGATATGACAATTGACAGGTTTTGGAATTTTACATAAATCACAGAAGGTTAAGAGCTATTTGAGCTGGCTCAATTGAAATGCGGTGTATACTGTACATTATCGAAAATGTCGGGGGAAAGTTTAGCTCCCTAAACCACTTAGAGTCTCCGCCACTGACAATCTCAAAAGAAAAGCCTTACGGAAATAACTTAATCGGATTTATTCTCAATGTCAGAGATTCAAGAAGCGGGGTTAAGAGACAGCATGTGAGAATCAGCAACACATACACACACACATACAATTATGTGCGTATCCCCAGTATAGAGCGTATGTAGATGGAACAGATCCAGAAAACCCAGCACCACCATCGAGCCTTTAATGGGGCGGCCTCGAGAAATGGAACGAATCGTGGAAGAGACATTCGGGGCTGGAAAATGGAGAATGTTTCTTTCACAACATGCCACGCAGCGACTGTGCGCGATACAAATGCGAACGCGTACACTGCGGGGCACGCATACCAACGTATTTATTTCGCATTCATCACATGTAAATTGCGAAATGTGTTGCGAAGCTCGGAAGTTTTCTACGGCAACTGCTGTGTCAGCTTTAATGTGATTTCACACTTTTCCAATTTGTTTGGGGGAAAGGAACATGTACACGCGTACGCGTGGAAAGCGGAAGGGTTCGTATTGATGACATGTTATTTTACTGGGGAGAAAGCTATCGACCCAAATGGAAAGGAATAATACGGAAACTTATTCATGCGAAGGCACATAATAGGGTTAATAATATCTCAAAATTGAATGTATTCACGGTAGACAGCATACGTATTTTACATAACCTAGATTTTGTGGAAATACAATTAAAGTAAACTATTAAAGCTAGCGGAAAAAAAATATGGTGGTTAAGACACAATATGATGTACTGGACATACGTCAAGGTAGTCAGATCCATGATCACTTATGCATCTCTGGTATCGTGACTACTACAACTGAACTTAGCAAGATACAGAGGCTTGCGTGTTTAGGAGTAAAAGAAACAATGAAGACTACTTTTATAAGCAGAAATGGAATGCCTCATAGACATCCACCACTTATATTTGGCGATAACTGGCGAGGCAAGAATGGAGCAACTCAGATTCCAAGAATCATATGTTGTCCATCATGTATGTGTAAGAATTCGAAATTCCATTCTGTATAATGCGAGAATTTAAATTTATTTTCTTAATGCGTAGTTGATAAGTACCGTGGCATTTTTAAAAGCAAGCGCCTGCCTCGCCGGAGACAACAGTCAATCTTTGTTTAAAGACTCGCGTGATTAAAATAACATGGTAATACTTTGTATGTTATTTATTACTTCGTCCAATGTATGTTATCTATTACCTTGTTCATTGTATGTTACAAGACGCCGGTCGCCAATTTCCCACGTTACGCTATCAATGGGTCATCTGACAGTCAGGAAAATAACGCCTTCGGTCATACTTGCGCCCTTCTGTGAAGAGAGGCCGAACTAGTTATCGGTGCAAAATGACGTCACAACTAGAGTTTATAAAAACCCTTAACATAGCGGTTTTGAGGCAATTAGTCCGCGGTCCTTCAAACTAGCTTCAGGAATAAGCACGCGTCCTCCTTCGTCGAGTGTCTCTAAAACTTAAAATTAAAACTTCCCTTTTCAAAATCTTGTAATCAAAATTCGCTTAAAATTCGGGAACACGAAGCAAAAGCTTTCCTCGAGAGGTGTTTTGATTAGTGATAAAAATTCCTGTAAATTTCCCCCTTTCTTGACTTAAATTTTTGTGAGTGCTGTGTAAGTTTTGTGCCCTAAAGTTTAGATTCCATGAAGAATCATAATTTCCCACATCGGCCGGTAAGATGTTTAAAAATTCTGCTTAAGACTAACCATTGCAAATACATGAAAATCGTAACTCGTTCGCTCTCTCTCTCTCCCTCAATAAATTAGAATGTTAAATTATTCATTAAGATAATTGTGTTTTGGTTTACTTTTTTTTGTTGTTCACTTGTTATCCCATTTAATTGTGTAGCTTATATAATAATATATAAGCTTTAATATATAACTGTAAAAAAAATATAAGTCGTTCTTTTATTTGACGAAGTTCAGTTTGAACCCTTAGTGAAGTTCCGAGAGGAAGTCAGACATGCAAAGAGAAAGCCGACGAGAAGGGTAAGTCGACAATCTTTAGGCTAACTAACGGCCCTGCTTCGGCTGACGGAGGAAAACACAGTTGGGAAAAATCTTTGGCTAAAATTACTAAAACCATTCGCTACCGAACAAAAAGTTTGTTTCCCAGCAGTGGCTCACCAGTCTGAAAGAGCATGTGTGGGTTATCTGTGAGACGGAGTTTGGCATTGTCTTATTTGAATTTGGGCTGGCCATCCCCAAAAGTCTCCAGATAGGAAAACCCGTTTTCGTTACATATGTATAACACAACCTTTTGGGAATGATATCAAACCATATGATTTCGACATATCTTCCAAGACGAAATACAAAAAGCTAAGAAGCTGCAGTGTTTCCTGAGACTCCATGTCAGATAGGTGACTCCCAAAAACAAAGTGGTTTTATTACAGCGTAATCGCTATCCTTAATGGCGAGGGATATTGATGTAACAGAAACTGGAAAATTGCGAAAAGTTTAACAGATTTCTAAAAAACATTAGGTTATTATTAATATTATTAAATATATAAAAACATTAATACATAAATACTATGACCTACTTTTAATGGAAATGAAAAAGCAATGTTTACACCGCAAATATTATATATTTTGTAAATTTAAAATATTTTTAAGCCAGTAAATGTTACAGAACTTTTTGACACCTGCATTAAACGCAAAAACAAATAAAAATAATCATTAGTTCTAGTTTAATGTTCTATAACTAAATTGTTTATTAGGTAGATTAGTTTGATAAATATGCACTCATCAAAACAAATAGCGAAGGTAGTGCTACCGATATGGCGCTCTAGTCCTCGAAAATGAGGGAGTTAGCAGATAAGATACTTACCATTATTCTAACACTACATCGGTCTATAGACCTACCAAGTCTCATTTAAATCGATGAGACACACTTACCTGTGTTCCCTTGTTAATCTTAAAAGAAGTGGGGTGGTCAGACCAAGATTTTGAACGGTAGAAAAATATTTGCATACTTTGGTACCTTTACTTTTGTGGAATTGCATATGCTTCTGCTGTTTTGAGTATCACGATGTACTTTGGATGCTTAGAAGGATCTACCGTGATGCCGATGTCGTATCTATTTTTGATGTGGATTGAGGTTATCTATACAATTGTAAATGACAATTTAAATTGAAATTTTAATAAGTATAAGTTGGTAGGCATTGTCAGTGAGATTTATTATATGTTGATGTTTTTTGATTTTAAATTGGAATTTAATAATCCAAAATATGCGGAATGGTAGCTGATATTTGATTTAAATATTGAAAATAAGTGTATTCACTCTGAATAAGAGTTCTTATGCTCCTTAAATGTTTTTGATACATTATTATACAGGATGTATCAAATAAAAGAGTCAATTTTGCTTGGGTGTTAACTACACGACATATAAAGCACAAACCCGCCGAAACCGGATTTCATCATTAAAAAATACAAAAAAGTGAAATTTAGAGCCAAAAATTCTTTAGTCCGGGCCTGATGCAAGGAAACGTCATGTTAAGCACCCGCTAAACGTGGTATGATCTATAACTACATTGCACTCATTTAGTATTATTTAGTAGTAAGTTCATTTAACGTCATCATGAATAAATAAAGGCCAATCAGCCAGTGTGCCCTTGTAAAAATAGCTAAACTGAGGCATTTTAAATTTCTTCTTTTTATAAAATAAATATTCCTTATTTGTTAAGAGTATTCTACGTAAGTCTACAAAGTATTATTTTTAATATCCTGATAAGAGGTTCGAATTTCACCGGATATGCGACTTCAGTACTTACAAAAAACGTAAATATTTTTCTTTTACTTTGTCGGATCGACAGTTAGTTGTTACTAAACGGTACCACATGAATCTGAGTTATTTCTTTTGGATTTATTTAATCAAATAACGCAAAATGAATTGAATCTAATTACACAGAAATAAATGTAGATACAGAAAATTTGCAAACACGCCTTTTTACTATGATGTCGCGCTAAAATGAATCTATACATTCCCGCGCTTTTGCCGATGCATCAAGCTTCGATTTCCTTTATATGAAATCATGATGGTCCTGAAAAGGATCGTTTTTTTTTTCGAGACGAGAAGAATTTAAATAAAATGTTCGAAGTGACTTGCACTCCAAGCGGCGAACCACACAAAACTAACAGCGGTAATGGCTGAATGATAGTGGTATGTGGGGGTATACTCGGAACAGCATTTAGGTTGGGTACAGGTGCGGCTCTAGCCCACGGCATTTACGAAATATTTTTTTCTCGTTAATGCTTACAGATAGACCCCATGTGCATTAAGACTTTTTGATCGTATATGATTACAGCTGCTACATATAATTATATTTACCTCTATATCTGATACACCCTGTATAATAAATTGTGCATGTTTTCGATATTTACACTGTCTTTATTAATAAAAGCAAGCAATACGCTGAATGATAAAATTAAACTATGAATTCAATAATGAAGTACTAGAACTACTATAGAACTAGTTACTACTGGTAAAATAATATAAATATAAATACTCATTGCTTGATAAGAGGGGAGGTTACTAGAGCGCATGACCCGCAATGGTGAATTAAAGATTAAATTATTCATAAGCTCATAGCCATCTAATGAAGGGGGATTGAATCTTTGAATATTATTTAACATACGTGGACAGGTATCGGTAAAGAAAAGGTTACATTTACTATTAAAAAAAATATATTAGCCGGACAATCCTTTGTAAAAATCACAATAATATATGTACATATATCAATTTCACCACTTTAAACTCTCGATTAAAACGAAAACAAAGGTTTAACATCTTCCATATGTATACAAACGTGTACCAGACAGAACAATTATTGAGAGAAGATCGTATTCAAAAGCACGATTCCGTGGCAGTGGAATGTGGAAAGCAAGGATATTCCGCCTCTTATTCAAACGAACACAATACGTCAGTTTTTAGAATGACATTCAGAACGTCAGAACGGCAGTCACAACACAGCAGATTTATACGGCGTACACGCATTGCCGTCGTTCCATAGTTGCCTGATGTAGGGCGTCGCAAATCAACAACTTTATTTCATTTCCTTCGGAACAAATACGACGAGAGTTAATACGCTACCAGACTTCTCGGTGCCTTTTTGACAGTAAACACGACTAAACTCTCCTGTAGTTGTCGTGATGTTGGGGTTCAAATAAAGACAAATAGTTGTAAGGGCCGGGGAAGACGCTATGAAACCGCCGCTTTTGTATTATTTCGCGTTGAGAACGTTAAAGAAATAATACTAGGTATGCGAATTGAAATGGCAAATACATATTTACAGTTGTGTCCCATTGTTTAGAAAACTTAAAGTAATGACATTTTACTCTCTATATATGTTCAACCTAGTTATAAACATCAAAAAAAAAAATGACATTCGGAAAAATTGTGATTACCACGCATACCAAACACGGAATAAAAATCAACTACGCCCAGACTTCCAAAGACTAACAGTGTGTCAGAATAAGATAGACTATATTGGTGCTAAATGCCTAAACAAGCTGCCGGAATGCATTCGAAACCATACAGACTTTAAAAGTTTTCGTCGGTCCTGTCACGATTTTTTTGTTTCTAGGCCATATTATTCAATCAAGGAATTCTTAGAGTAGATTTATTCAGACTTTGTGTCTTATGTTTTTATAGTTCATCTGTGTATATGTGTAATTTAATATTTTCAATTTTAATATGTTAACCTGACGTATCTCATAATGTATGTACATTCCTTGTATTTACATTCGAAGATCAAATAAATATCAATATCAATATCAATATCAATATCAATATTTATTTCGCATTTGAAAGTTTAAATGCATCATTCGTAAGACCTCAACCCTTTTTCGGTATAAGTAGCAGTACAATATTAAAGAAAACATTGTTGCGAAGATCTTTAGGGAATGAAGCAAGCTAAAATTCTTCTGAGAACCCATCTATCTAGAGGAGGATTACAGAATTTATCAACCTAAATGAATATGCAATATTCGCATATTAACAGGAATACCTTCAGACCATTGCAAAGTGATAGGACATCTGAGTGAGAGTGGATTAACAAAGGAATCCTATCTCCTCTCAAATTGCTTTAAATTCTGCACTTTTCAGAAGGTATAGGGTTGCAAGGGCAGCTGTAAAACAGTAAATACAGATATAATATTGGACCCTGTCCCTAAAAAAATGCAGATTTATATGCAAATAATTTTACATACAGGGTGTATCAGATATAGAGGTAAATACAATAATATGTAGCAGCTGTAATCATATATAATCAAAAAGTCTTAATGCACAGGGAGTCATCTGTAAGCATCAACGAGAAAAAAAATATTTTATAAATGCCGTGGGCTAGAGCCACACCTGTGTCTAACCTAAATGCTGTCCCGAGTATACCACTATCATTCAGCCATTACCGCTGTTAGTATTGTATGGATCGTCGCTTGGAGTGCAAGCCACTTCGAACATTTTATTTAAATTCTTCCCGTCTCGAAAAAACGATCCGTTTCAGGACCATCATGATTTCATATAAAGAAAATCGAAGCTTGGTGCACCGACAAAAGCGCGGAAATGTATAGATTCATTTTCGCGCGACATCACAGTAAAAAGGCGTGTTTGCAAATTTTCTGTATCTACATTTATTTCTGTGTAATTCGATTCAATTCATTTTGCGTTATATGATTAAATAAATCCAAAAGAAATAACTCAGATTCATGTGATACCGTTTATTAACAACTAACTCTCGATTCGACAAAGCAAAAGAAAAATATTTAGGTACGTTTTTTGGTAGCAACTGAAGTCGCATATCCGGTGAAACTCGAACGTCTTATCAGGATATTAAAAATAATACTTTGTGGACTTACGCAAAATGCTCTTAGCAAAAAAGGAATGTTTATTTTATTAAAAGAAGAAATCTAAAATGCCTCAATTTTGCTATTTTTACAAGGGTCTTTATTTATTCAGAATGACGTTAAACGAACTTACAGCATACCATTAAGAATAATACTAAATGAGTGCAATGTAGTTATACATAATACCACGTTTAGCGGGTACTTAACATGACGTTTCAATGCATCAGGCCCGGACTAAAGAATTTTTGGCTCTAAATTTTATTTTTTTTTATTCTTTAATGATGAAATCCGGTTTCGGTGGGTTTGTGCTTTATATGTCGTGTAGTTAACACCCAAACAAAATTTACTTTTTTTATTTGATACACCCTGTATATCTAATAGTAATTTGACAGGCAGGCTATATATTGAATTGAATGACCATTTTTTTATTTGAAGTTATAGATACTAAAACCTTGCATTTTCTCAAATTTATTTAAATCGGCATTCTTGCTGCCATAAAAATAAAAAACCGGTGCCATTTGTGCATTTGAAGAGACATTAGTACTAGAAAATAGAATTTATGCTTAAATTTTGCTCTAAAAACTGTATAAATCAAAGAGTCACAATGGAAAATTATAACTCCAGAAGAATGGACTTTAAAAATCTAATTTTGTTTATAATATTTTCATCTCGAACACGTAGTTTTAATGGACTACTAACGTCCTGGTTATGAAATTGGTCCTAAGTGTGTCTTTAGTTAATCGACTGCCATTAATAATTATATATGGTTTTTCCTTTCTTTTTCGTGAGGGTAGCGGCTAATTTCTATGCTGACTTAAATTTTTTTAAAAAGTTCAACAACTCATTTTAACGTTTCGACAATATTTATTTTCCGTTGTCTTCTTCAGAATAATGTATATTTTATAATTTAACTTTGTTATTATTTTTTTTTTTTAAATATATATCTAAAAATTAATAATCAAATGTCATTAATTATAAAAAAAATGTGTAAGTTTTTTTACTTACATTTAGGGACATTCACAGAACATTTTAAAAACTTATGTAATAATTACATTTTTTTTTAAACAATTATTGGAAACGTCGTCATTTTACAATACTGTTAACAAAACAATTTTAAATCAAACTGCAGACGAATACATTTAAACTAACGCGAAAGGCTAGCTCAGCGATGGGCTGTTTTTTTTAAATTTGTTATACTAAAAATTGTTGTTTATTTATCTCTTTACATGCATATATTAACGGCGAAAAGTATGTTTAAATGATTAGAGCATACATTTTTGACAAACCTTCTACCTCCGTTTTATCGTTTACTGCGTTTTTGGTGAGTGGTAGCTACATTCTAATATTTACGATACTTATTTTTTACTTTATTTCATAATATTTGAAAACATTCTATGTACAAACAATAAAACAACACAACGTATTCTAACCTCTATTTGAGGCTATGACGCTTATATACCGAGATGAATCTCTTAAGCCAATCAACTAGCAATTTATCTGGTAGATGCAGTACGTATATGATGCATAAAATTCCTACAATTATATTATTAAACGATTTCTGTACATAGCCATATTGAGCATTCCAATTATCTTATAAATGCCATGACATGTTCAAAGTTTTGCTTACCTCGTAGTCACCACAAAAACTAAAACACACCCCGCAACAATTAATTACGCAGTTAACCCTAATCTGCCCTAATCGTAATACTAGTATAAACTATAACATGTAACGACAAACGAATGAAAACGTTGATGATACGCACGTGCGCGTATGCATTCTATGTACCTAATCCATAGACGCATAAACAATACTAAATCATATAACACCGGCACCGTAATGAATAGAGGTGTTGTGTTGACGTTCGCAACTTACAAATATTACAAATAATATAATACAAAACGCAAATATATTAATAGAAAAGTTACAGCGCTCAACTTAGATACTAATTAAATCATATTAGATATATATTATCAAATTCAATCTTTTTTTTATATGAAATAAATATTTACAGATATACAAAGCAAAATATTCTTGCAGAGTTATGAAAAATATATTGAGAAAACATTTGCAATAAAATATTATTAATGCTACATAACATATATATTTATTAAATGTTTTCCTGATATATTTTCTATAATATATTTTATGCATATTATATTAATATAACTAATATTCAAGAAAGATTTAATATTTTTTAAATATTTATAAAATATGAAATAAATATAGTTGGTCACTGGGGTAGCGATCAAGAAACCGAGAAAAATAAATATTTAACAGAAAATAAAGAAGCTAATTCAAATAGTATGTATTACTTGAATTACAAAGAGACAAATCCAACGGTAAAACAGCAGAAACATTAACTAAATTGAATCGATAATAAAAAAAATATATAGTATGCATTGTTTAGTGTCCATTAGCACCCAAATGTGTTTGGAATGATAAGCGTATTAACATAACTTACACGGTTTAAAGATATGTTTCTGTGCAATCATACAATTTAATCGAATATATCCCTGTTTAGTACCGCCTCATCTGCTATAAATTGCTTCTGGTTGTGCTTTCTATAGATTTGCAAGCTTAATACACCTCCTACACCTCCAAAGTCCTACAATACAATTTTCCCCGTACTTCGGAGAGTCAGGTTGTGTTTTATCAACTGCAGTTACACGATTGTATGCACCGACGGTACAGTTGGCGATAATGTCGCGCCAACATAATAAACCAAAAAGTTATCGTCGCTGACAGCAATGAGTCTTGTACGGGGCGGCATTTCGTATACAACGCGCAAGTTATAATTAGGCAAGTTATTGCCGGACCGTCCAAGTTGGAACTTCAAAATGCGAGCGCCGCTAACAAGAAGAGTGGTTGGGTGAATGTAAAATGTACTGTCGCCGCGTACAGCGCCAATATAATCGCCGTTCGAGCATTGGACAGATCAATACGTATGATAACTATTGTTCCCGCATATTGCGTTGTGTGAAACAAAGCGGTGCAGAGGAGATCGTGAAAATGCAACAACGTTATTCAACGGATTATCCAGAATCTAGAACGGTCGAGGTTTAAGCGAAGCATTAACTTGTGAATGTGTTCCAGTGGAGGGTAGTTTGTAAGGATTGGTAGGTAGGTTATACGATAGTAGTTACTTCTTACACCGCAAATGTAGGACGTTATTCTACTTAACATAGTAGAGGTGCGATATGCTATGTTAAATGCTCTGTTGGACACGATGAGATACCAGTGTCGCTGCTGAAATCATCTGCTGCATGCCTAGCCGAACCACTAGCTTACATGGTTAACTTGGGTCTTCAAACATCTGCCTTTCCAAGTCATTTAAAAAAGGAAATTGTAAATCTTACATATAAAAGGAGGGATAAACAACAGATAACAAATTATAGACCCATTACTTTATTATCCAATGTATCTAAGATATTCGAAAAGATTAACAACATTTCTAGAAAAATATAATCCCTTAAGCAATAAGCAAAGTGGCTATCAGAAAGGAAAGTCAACAGCGACAACCATACATCTTATTCGAAATTCTGGAAGGTGTGAATGATGGCGACCATGTGGCTAGTCTATACATAGACCTGTCGAAGATCTTCGATAATGTTGACCACCATACATTATTTCGGGAGCTTGAGAGCGCGGGGGTTCGAGGACGAAGTCTTAAGTTTCTTCAGTCGTACCTTGAAAATAGAATGTAATGTGTGAAGGCGCGGACTAGCAGTGGTGTGATACTTACTTCCTCCTGGGAAATAGTACAAAGGGGAGTTCTGCAAGGATCCGTCCTTTGACCTATCCTGTTTCTGGTTTACCTGGACCGATTGCCGGATATACAGCGTGATCTTGTAGCACTTTTCGCGGATGGTGTGTCGGTTGTTCTGAGAGCCGCAGATCTGGATACCCTGAAGGATAAAATTTTATACGCATTAGATGTAAATAAAAGCTGGCTCGAAAACTATAACCTGAAATTAAATATAAAAATACCAACTTAATTAAATTTACAACAAGAGATACCCATGCACTTAGCATAAACTACGACGATGAAGAACTTAACTCGAGTAGCTGTACTACGTTCCTCGGATTAGAAATTGATGACCATCTAAAATGGAAGAAAAATGTGGATTACCTCGCTCCCAGGATCGCTTCCATATTCCACTCGAGCAACAACTAAAAGTAGTTATACATCGGGCCCAAGGCCTAATTTAACAATAGTACAAAAAATGTTGTTTTACGTCTTATTAAGATCTATAACTATATACCTATAGAACTACGTCTTTTAAATGATAAGAAGTTTAAACACAAACTAGAACTAGTATTATACAAACACTCTTTTTATAATCTAAAAAACTTTTTTATAGTAGCTCTTCACTTTTCTTAATATGTACTTTTTATTTGTTGATATACATGTATTGTCTTTTTTGTATTTGTATTAACGTGAACAAATAAAAACTAAACTAAACTAAAATGCGCCCAGAGCCTTGCAATCACACAGAATATAGTAAGCTTTCTTTACGCAGTCTGCAGTTGATATACTGGAGGTATTATGATGGTAGTACATCCAACCATAATCTATGGAACAATAGCTTGATGGCAAAAGGCGTAACAAGCCAGCGCCACAACAAAATTTATATCCATGCACAGGATCGCAAGTGCGGCAATCACGAGAGCAATGTCTTCCCGTCATTAGCACTACAAGTTCTTCTCGCCTTACCACCCTTCCACATTGTTGTGAAATGAGAGGCTAGATTAACTACATTTTGCCTATGGCACATAGCGAATCAGTCCAAATCATCAATCAGCAACCCATTACTAGCAAAATGCAGCTCAAAACTGATCCGGAGCTGTAAACATAGTCTGGAAATAGTTAATAATCTATCTCTAATTTGGGTACTGGGCACTAACTCATTCTCATAAATGAGGAAGCAGGATCTTTGCCAAAAAGAATGCTGTGGAGCAAGCAGGGCCAGAACCTGCCATTTTGAGATATTTCTTGAAAGTCATTTACTGTAAATCATCCCCCACTGCTTGTAGATGAAATATTTTTTTTTAGCCTAATTACGTACATACCTGTAGTTTTTAAATATGCAGATTTTCGAAATTTCTACAATGATTACCATATCGTTATATATTTCCGAAGATATAAATCTTTATCGGCCACACATCAATATGACATATCCTCTAACCACACACAATCGAAATGTAGGGCCATGCCATGAATATTTAAATATGTCAATAAATCCGGTAATTGAAGATTGACGACAACAGCCTGCCACGTTTTCATATATGTATGAACATGGGTTGAATATTTAATTTGAGGCCTGTCCGCCTGCTGCCATTTCGAATGTTTGCGTGCAACCAAATCGCTTGAATTATAACCAGTGTATGTTATTTACATTGCATTGTGAATATAAATTTGTACCGAACCATATATCAGTCAAAGGTAATCAGGTGCCATCCTACTAATCTATTGGGCGTGAGTACACTGTCCGTCTACTTAGTGGGACTGAAGATAAGAGTAATAAATAGTAAGGCTGCTTCGGAAAGAGAAGTTGTTCAGGTTTGCAAAAACAAAGGAAAACAGGTGTGGAGATATCTGGATTTAAATTTGAATTAATGCTGTAAAGAAAAAACTTGTGCATTATGACCATACTTAAAAGATTTAAAAAATTAAGTACAAGTCTAGCAGGTTCCAAATAAAAGTAATAAGCAAAAAAGAAATAAGAATGAAAATAAAGAAATATGTTGGTACCAATACCTTAAAAAAGAAATCTATAAAAAAAATTAAAGAAATACCAAACTAATGGCCAACGTTTGCTTGAAATTTGTGAAAAATAAAAGTTGCTTCAAAAGATTTTTAAAAAATACTATTGTATTTAGATACAATTTAGATATAAAATTAAATTGTAAATTTTTTGTTTATTTTATAATTAAATGCAACAATATTTTCTAGAAATATGTTTAATAATAAAAAATAATAATAACTTTCTGTTAATGGAAGAATAATTGAATGAGAGTTTAAAACGAAAATCTCATTATTAACGTAAAAATATTTGCTAGATTTTGGCTCTGAAACTACAATATTTACCTATAAAGGATAACAATAATTGTAGGATGACTTTAAGCCACTATACATGCGTTAATTAATAATTAGGTCACATTGAAAACATGTGTAACACTCGGTTGATATTAGCATACATATGTTTCACCTTACCAAGGATCTTCAGTGCTACAGGGCAACCTAATGTATTATACCAAGAAAATCGTATATATACCTAATAAATGGAAGAATAATTGAATGAGAATTTAAGATGGAAATCTCATTATTAGCGTGAAGATATTTTCTAGATTGTCGATCTGAAATTACAATATTTACCTACAAAGGATAACAATAATTGAAGACACGAGTGGATGAAGGTGTTATGTTACAAAATCAAACTTTTTCTAAACTAATTTTTATATTCTATGCAAATGTAACTGAAAAAGTTTTAAAATAAACTGAAACGACCAGAAAAAATCAAGAAGAAAAGACATTAAAATATTTGAAAAGAATATTTCTAATAAAGTTTATTACGTAACTTAAAATAGAAATATTAGTAAATTTTATTTATTTCTCTTGGATACAGGCCTCGCAATTAGTGCTGGATCCGTGATATATATGAGCGTGTACATTTTTTCACTAATTACTAGAAATACGTACTCCGTTGATGAAGTGTACATTGTACGCCTTCAGTCCGTACCTCGGTGTACGTGAGTACATAAAAATCAAGAAATGAAGCCGTGCAATTATATAGTTCATTCACTTACTATTGCTCTCAGGTTTATAGCAGCTGGCGTACATTTACACTACTGATGCGCATGTATACATATTTCTGATGGATAGAATGAAACAGATGTTTCGTCAATATCATTGGTACAACATCAAAAAAGAAAAGAAAAGATTAATGTAATGACTTTTTGATATGCAAATAAATTTGTCAAATAACTTTAAATTTAGAAAGGAAAGGCAGTATTTAAACTTTAATAATACCATAAACTTAGAATTTTTTTTGTAAATTTGCAATTTCTTGACGGTCATTAGCTGAATTTTTTTAGTTAAATTAATTTTAAAAATTTAATAGATTTAAATTTATAAAAAAATAATTCCGGAAGCCATATATTAACTCTAACTTAAATTTTACAATTTTTATGTTTGCATGTTTGCTTTTTTCAAAATATATAACGAGCAACAAAAATAACAGATTTTCATCATACCTGAATGAATAAAATGTATTAATGTAAAATTTTATATTGTTTTATATGTTTTTAAGTGCTTTCGGGGTCAAAATCCATGTGCTTAAGGGATTTTATAAGAGAGCATAGGGGTGAGCCATAGTGACGAAAAAAATACCTATTCTGTGTTCATGGTCCCTTATGGAGGAATCACCATACATGCAGAAAAGGGAATAGAAATGTGAGTTTCTGCCTAGCAAGCATCTTTAGCATTCCAGCAAGAGCAAATACATATTCTTCAGTGTCGTGTCTTGTGTAGATGTACGCCCTCTGAGGGCCACTTGCTAAACTCTCACTCAGTCAGCGACCGTGACGTAAGTCGGTAATTCAATCACTGCCGTACACCTTCCATTAAGGTATGCTATATGTTCGTTCTTGCAATAATTGCAAACATTGTACTAACGAAGAAAGTGTTATTTAATACTTTATTGCGTTCATATTCTGAATAATTTTATGAAAATTGTACGTAAAAATAACAATATATATATATATATTCGTTCATATTAAAAAATTCAAAATTTATTGAACGTGTGAAAATGTAGTTACCATAATAAATACGGACCCATATGCAATGATTTGTTATAATAATGAAAGCTAATTTATTTTACTAATGAATCTTCTTATTAGTTAATCAAAAATTGTAAATAGCATTTCATCATAACAATGACACATTACGTTCCGTCGATAGAAATTCACTCAATGAATGTTTTGTGATTTTTTTGGTACTACTTTATTGATATAATGAATGTTTTCATTGAACCTGTGAATATACGTTATTATAAAAAAATGCACTTCTATGATTTCACTTCGTTGTCTTCTTTTATACATATATTTAATAAATGCGTTAGTTAACATGACGTACACTTTCCATCAAGGTATGTCATCTGTTCGTTTTTGCAATAAATTGCAAACCATTAAAATAATGAAGAGGATATCACGTAATACTTTATTGCGTTCATCTGGTGAATATTTCTATGAAAATTGTGCGTTATAATAACGAAAACGAATTTTTTTTTTCTTTTTTTTCTGGAATAATGTTTTATTTATCCCTAGTCTTTACATGCTACACTGACTGTACGTCAGAATGTCAAAATTCGGTCATATTCGCTATTCGTCATAATGTGTCGCTAAAAGGCCGAATTTTGATTTAATAAAATATATAATACAACAAAAGAGAAGGAAACAAATATATGATTAGAGCACAAAGAAAACAATCGGGAATGCATCGTCCTTGGAATTCCGAAAATTCCACCGTGGAAAAAAATATATTTACATATTTTCTATATACAAATGTCATTTGCAAAAAAAAAAATAATAAATTAAGTTAAAAAATAATAATTATTGATGTATACAACAGCATTTTAATTAAAATTATTTTCAATGTGCAGTTATAGTAAATATAATGACATTATAATAATAGCGAAAATATGTGTACCCTTTGAAAACTGCACAATAAAAATAATTGGACCATAAAGTCTTGTAGTTGGTAACGTATCTATCAATTACACTTTTAAAAGTTAGGAAAATAGTCTCGAAGTGTTATATCATCACAAATCATGTGTTGTAATGTGTTAAAAGAAAAGCAATAATAAATTTCAAGCATATTGCTTACATCTCGGTATATAATTCAAACAATGCTATTTTTTATTAAATGTGGTGACAAAATATTCAGCACAAAATAAATAACTTACAATTCGTGAAATATTTTTTTTACGAAAAAGTATAAATCGATGTTAATTAAAACACCAACAGATCTAAGAATACTCAAAACAACATAATGCAATATCACAAAATTAAAGTTATACAAGAGTTACAAAAATGCGCGTACGTGAGGTAACTGTCATAAATCAACGTTTTTACGACTAAAAAATGAAAATTTTTATAATTAATTTATTTTGAACTGCAACGAAAAAATGGTCAAACTGGTTTCTAATCTAATCAACAACAATCGTCTTTTTTTTTTAAACACAGAGAGTGGTAGAAAAGTGAAGCACACAAGTTTATACAGTATTTTTGCATTGTTACGTTATATTATATATTTGCTCACCTCCTTGTATGAGAATCTCTTATTTCACCGTAATTTTCATAGTTGACTTATTTTGAATAAAATTGCATCATTAGATCATTCGAAAAAATACCCGTGATCACTGAAGACAGCAATATATTATCTTATTCATTCTTCCTTTATCATTGCACATTTCTCTAACTCAAAATGGGAACCGCTGCGTATGTCCCACTACTATTAGTTAATATTAAAAATTTGACAGAGACTCATCTTGATATTTTGAGCTGACTAAAAAAGCTACAACTTTAAATTTTACTACCAAGTGACTCTTAACACAGTTTAGAGAATACATTTAGGGATTTTAAGAATTCGTCCCAATAATATAGAGTAATAGTAACTTATAATCAAGTAATTTTAATTTTCGTTCCTAAAATACCGACTCAGCTGATCGAGAAAGGTGTATCGGGTGAGAAGGACTCCTTGCTAATCTTTTCTTCGGCAACAATATTGAGTAAACGAATGAAATCCGGCCTATCTTTCGCATGAAATGACCAACATAGCATTAAGATGTCCTTAACGTCTCTCGATGCTTGTAGATTAGCTAAGGGCTGTTTTATACCCTTACCAACTCGCCAAATTATGGCTTCCGGCGGCTGCCCTTTAAATATATTCCATTCATGAATCTTGTTATTACTTAATCAACGATTGTAAGTAATATTTTATCAAAACAATGACACATTTCGTTCTGTCGACGAAAATTTGCTCAATAAGTGAGGATTATTGATATTGCGACGAGAAATTTTATCAATGTCCTAACGGTCAATGCAACATGTGTCAAAATAGGTAGAATATCCCCAAAAGGAATTTATATGTTGTAATAATAAAAAAAAAATCCTGGTGCCCGATCTGATGCAAACATATTTTGTATTCCACATTTGCAATATAAAGGTTAAATTATATACTGAACAAATTTCTATCGACAGGAAATCAATAGCACCGCCACAAGCAAATTTAATTCCTGCCCATAAGTGAACGACGAGAAACAGAGTGCCGGGGAACGAACGAGAGAAATTAAATTTGCATGGAAAACACCGAAGTGCAATATTGCAAATTAATAGCGGGCTCTACTATAATTCCCGCCCGAAGGCAGTCCCAAAACGATATTTCACCTACTGAAAGTAATTAAGTTTTTAAGCGCGTCTTAATCGCCAAGGCAACAATTTCCTAATAATCACAAGAAGTTCTAATTAGATTTCGACCATAAATACTAGAGGAGGTGAATGCCTCGACGCTTGTTCCCGGTAGAGAGGTCCGCCTTCCAAGACAAAATAATTAAATTGGCCTCGAAAAACAGTCAGGTAATTTTAATTAAGTTATACTAGGTAAATGTAACTCCACCTTAAATGAAGACTTCTGTGTTGATGTTGACGGCGCTAAAGAGAAAGGCGAGGCGATAACGAAAAGGAAGATATGGAAGCGAAAGATGAGCTCGTAGACGAGGGGGAAAGGAAAAGGAACCGAAGGGAACCCTCGAATATAGAATGCAATAAGGATGACACTCCACGCTAAATTCGCAAAATAACTACGCGGAACGCGAGGATGGAAGGGGCGCAGAGAAGGGAAAAAGGATTATGAACGCGTAACGTTTGAAGCCCAAATTGTTGACGGCTTTGATAAATACCTTATCGGGAAGGGCGCGAATAACAGTGTTCCCTCTTTAGAATTAGGTGATGGAATTGTTTGATATTCGTATTAGAATAGGAGAGAGTTGCTAAAATTTCGTTCGAACATTCTGGTCAATATTGTTCCGAGCAGTTTATTAGATTCGCGGGAATTACGACAAACTTCTCAAATTTATATATTTTCTGCTTCCGGATTTCCTCAGATATTTTAGTATGGTGTACTTCTGGAAATCGAGCTATCTTCAGTTTATTAAAGTACTCCAAATAAGATTATTTTTCTATTTCAGTGTCCTAATGAAATCCTTACGTAATCGAGAACAGTGCTATAATGGAGTTTATTATAGCATTGTTTTCGGAATTTTTTTTAATTTTGGGGTTGGTACATTGCGCAACTGTCAAATTCGATAAGCTATACATGGATGAAGGCTGGCACCTTCGCAATTCAAACAGAGTTATAATATAACCCATTATGACACTGTTTTCAGTGTCCTTTTATTTTTGAGGACAGTACCTTTTTGGAACCTGTCAGAAGTGTTTTTATGGTTACTGTTGGTTTTATTCACCACAGGATTGGAAGCTTATGATTGTAATTAAAACGATTAATAACACAAGCCTGTAAACATAATATTTTTTAAAATTGTTTTAGTTTTAAGAGCTGATTTTTATGTAGTTTTTGCTGCTGATTTCAGAAATAATATTGGTCACGTAAGGTTTGTCTTCAAAATGAGGTAAAACTTTTAGGGAAAATCACGAAATGGCCATATGTATTTTATATCGATATTAGTTGTGTACATGTTATTAAAATTACTTTATTAGGCCGGAAAACTGTTCACAGAGATATCTGAAACACTCTCCTTCTTTAGGCAATGCCTTGACGAATTGTTTCATTAGTCCCAATTTGATGTGAAGTACCGGAAGTAGAATCTTTTTAGGATCCACTAGACTATCTTTCTCAACGTTTTTAACTTCAGGAACCAAAGTCCTTCTTACTGGCCATTCTTTTTGAACATAGTGTTGTTTACGGTCACGGCTATCTCATTCACAGAGGGAGATAGGGAAATTTTGTGCAGCCACTCTGTTGGCCTAATAACATGGAGATCACTTTCAAATCCCACAAACAGTCCACTTATGATCAGAGTACTAAAGCTTGTTAAATACCAACTTGAGGTTCTCATAATATTCTTTCAAATGAACTGAATGTCTTACTGGTACAGATGTATATTGGTTGCCATTGTGAAGAAGAACAGCTTTCAGGCTTTTAGAGGAATCAATGAAAAGTCTCCATTTCCGGGTTCATGTTTATATTGAATGTCTCCATCAAGCCAGGAACATTAGTACAAAAAAAAACAAGATCACCCTCTCGAGAGAAAAAGGGCTAAAATTCTTTTTCTCTATTTTGTACCAAGCGAGGGATGTTCCAGGAGCCAACAAATGTTTTTCTTTCAAACTTGACCCTAAAACCTCGGCTGAATCTTTTGTAAGGCCTAAGTCTCTAACCAAATCGCTTAGTTCCGACTGCGTGAAGAGTTTTGGCTCATTGTAAGTGGGCTCATAAGTACCATCATTGTCGTCGTCATCACTGCCTTGATATAACTGATTGACATCATCTAAAATGTTTTCAAGTGTAGCTGGAGGACAAGGTACAGGTAAATCACGCCCATGAGGAACAGGGCACACAGCTGAAAGAATGTTTGGATACGAAATCTCCTTTTTATTTATTTTTTTAAATTAAAACCTTGCACACGGCAAGAGCAAAAGTAACAGTCATGTCTGTGATTAGCAGGTTCCCTTCAAACCATAGGTATTGCAAAACGAAATTATTTCTTCTTACCTTGAAACCATTGTCTCAGTTCTCCAACACACACAGAACACACTTTGTGAGGAGCCCATTGTTTGTCTTGATCCGCCAGTTTCATACCAAGCAAACAATGAGGAGAGTTCACACAATCTCTAGAAGCCATTTCAAAGCACAAAACTAAAACTGACGAAGAACCAATAAAAGGGAGCTCAGCAGAGTGATTACATCCACACTGACTCTGACTACAGACATTAACTTGACCTTACAGTGGGGGCTGGTGAGCAAACAGAGAGTGGAGGGGGGAGCGGGAAGAGAGGAAGTGGTACTGACAAAGGCAGGATACTGGTAGCAAATCTAGTATAAACCGGATTCTACCAATTTTACTGTACAGTTTTTTTTTTTAACAAAAGAAAGGCTGTCTCATGTTGCCAACCTAAATTTAGGCTGGTTACTTTCAAAAAATAACTTATTTAGCTAAAAATATTATAATTGAAACTTTATATAGATTTATTTCACAAGGAATACAGTTTTTACGTATTATATAAAAACCTTAAAGGTAAAAGCTTAATGTGTGATTTGTGGATAAAGAAAGGGTGATGGATTTTTTTCACTATTTTTTCTGTAATCAGCGCAAAAGGTACCATAAGAATCACTCAAAATTTTTGAAACAATTTTATCATCGCAGACCTGTGTAATGTTTTTATTATTGATGCTTAAAAGGAATCTTGCCACTTTGTTCGTTCGAACTGGGTACAGCGTAAAAATGTTTTATGTCAATCCAATTATGATGGCAAGAATTGTGATTTCTTTAATACAGTTAAATAAGACGTGCGTAAAACTGTGTATATTACATTGTCTAATATATCTAAGTAAAAACAAATTACTGGTATCTCTGATTACCTTTTCATAATGCTGTTTAACCTATATTTTGATGATTTTAATGATGGTCTAATAAGTTGACGATTTCAGCGTATACGCAATAATGTTGAAATCGGTTGAATCCACTAAAATTATAATTCACAGTGAAGATGAAAACATATTCACGTTTGAGCCATAAACAAATAACAAAAATTCACTCATGTACAGAAATAGTACAGTTATTAACATGTTAATATATACAATAGAATTTGGAGTGGCATTAATGGTAAAACTCGGTATATTTTGGTTAGTATTATAGTCTATATGAATTGTTTTTTCATCGCTCTTATCTCTGTTGTCGTTGGAGATATCTGGTGTGCGATCCAATTTTTGTATTCTACCTTCAAAATGATCTCTTTGGCTACAAAATTTAAGTGATTTTAGCAGTGCAGGAATCCAAAATATTTCCAAAAGTGAGAGTGTTGGAACATTTTTACTACAAAATCGCTCCTATCTCTGTTATCATTAGAGATAGCTGGAGTTCGATCCGATTTTTGTATTCTACACTTCAAAATAGCCTCTTCAATTCAAAACTTAAGTGATTTTGGCAATGTCAGAAATCCGGAAGGTATCCAAATGGGAGAGTATTCGAGCATTTTTACCACAAAATTAGTGCTAAAATCATCCTTATCTCTGTTGCCGTTAGGATATCTGGTGTTCGATACGATTTTGGTATTCTACGTTTTGGTGCAAGACTCAAGTGATTTTGGCAATGTAAGAAGTCCGGAAAGGTATGCAAAAGGAGCATTTTTAGGACAGAATTGGTAATAAAAATATCTCATATCTCCGTTGTTATGAGAGACATCTTGTTTTTAGTACGGTTTTTGTATTCTACATTTCAAAATAGCATCTCTAGAGCAAATTCCAAGTGATATTGGTAATTACAAAAATCCGTCCTCGGCATGCAAAGGACGACCCCCTACAGCGCCGTATCTTGAGTAAAAACTACGTAACATATACTCTAATACTTTATTCTTACGCATATCACCCAATATGTGTCCATCACGAGTTATTTTATTATATTGATATTTGATTGTAATTAGTGGCAACAAACAAGCACACTTTTCTTACAATACTTAAATGAGAAAAGTTCATTGTCGTCGTGTGATTTTATAACCGATACAAACAGAATTATAAAATTTAGATATGTCAACTCAAACAAGAAAATGCGTTAACACTGTGGTGGTAATCAAACATCTACTACACTAGGCCATTAATAACTAATTATGAAGATTGAATACGATTGTGGTGTTCTGTATTTTCACATGGATTTATTTCATTAACGATGATTTTCCCTGAATGTATCTACGCATAGAAAAAGTACAATTACTGGTAAATACTTTATTGCGTGCACGATTTGTACTAACAGCCGTGGAAATAAACAAAAGTTAACATCAAATAAGCACTTTATTAGATGTATCATAGAATAATGATTTTCAATTCCACGTTCTTTATAAATTACTTTAAATTTGTGTATAGTAGTTTCAAATATAAAATATGCCGGATTTGCTTGACCAAATCTAATTAATTAGGGCATATTGAGTAAACTATTTTAGTAAAAATTCTTAAGGATTATTCGCAATTTTGGAAAACGTGTATTACTTTTTGAGCAAGGAATTTTGAAGACGTGTTTATAGAAATTATTTTTTAGTTTCGTCCCATAGCCAAGTATTTCAGATACATTCTGTATATCTAAGGAAATAAAAAAACCTATCTCAGAAGTAATTAACAAAAATTAATCAAAATTGTGTGGATCCACGTTTAAATTCTTGAAATTAAAAAATTCTGAAAAGTTTTCAATAAAACATATCATCTCTATAGTAAGATGCTACGTAAGGAATAAGAGCACAACATAAAACAGACATAAATATATTCACAGCAAGCAAAGACAAAGTGTTTCAATTTTCCATCGCTGTTATAGAAAATAATTAAAAAGGATTCTGTACTTATATTGATCGATATTTCGGAAGTTACGGGTTTGTGTTGGCAAACATAATTTAAATTTCAACTTTGATTATAATTTTACCTGGAACTGTACTAGCCTAGCGCGATTTCCACGAACTGACGTGGGAATGATCGATAGGTTGCGATAAAACACTTACCGCATGCAAGTAAAATCCAAATTTAGGCAACTCCGAACATTTTTTTTTTATTCGTTAACAAGTAGGTAAGCAGTAATGAACATAAAATATAAATCTAGATGGCACATGGATAATTGCTGGTTATTTATTACAGTTTGATTAAAGAGATAAATTAATACTAACGTTTAGGTTGCATAGTAACCGACTTTTTTCTTACAATTAGGGGTAAAAATAAATCATTTGGGGTGAAGAAATGACTAATGTATGTTATGATTTTTTCGTGAAGTTTTCTGGCACTCTGCAAGCGTTTTTGTATCTCACTATGCATCTACTTATTTCTTAGTTTCCTTTGGCGTTTGGTGGCGTTTTGTTGGAGCGCTTACCGATCTAATTACCTGGATTTCTTATAGCACTTTTCAATTCAGTTAGTTTAGTCTTGTTATCGTTGTACCATTTGCTATGGGTTTTGAGTCACATTCTTTCCCTGTTTTATTTGAGGGTCTTCTAGCTGTTTTGGTGTTAATTGTGTCCATAGTTGTGATCTGCATTTCTTCTCTGCTTCGGCTAACCTACGGAGGTGTAATGTACTTAAAGATTGTCGTCAGCTTTATATGCAATCAGAAGATTGGTCCAGATTGCAACACCGGAAGTAGCTAAAATTGCATACTTTTCCAATTTCCATTCGCATCTTAGCTATGGTATTCTTTTCTGGGAAATGACAGCAAAAGCAGAGCAGATCTTCATCCTGCAAAAAAAGGCAGTTCGCATACTATGCGGACTAAGAAATAGGGATTCATGCAGAACACACTTTAAAACAGCAAAGATACTCACCTTGGTCTCGCTATATATACTTAATGTGGTTGTCTATGTACACAACAACAAAACAATCTTCAGATTAAACGGAAATAACCACGCCTATGATACGAGACAACGAGACCAGCTACGAACACCATATCATAGGCTGGCCACCACACAAAACAGTGTAGACTATTGGGGCCCAAAACTATACAATAGCTTACCGCAAAATGTAAAAGAACTTCCACCCAATAAGTTAAAAAATAAAGTAAAGCAATACTTAGTCCATGAAGAGTGTTACACGCTTGAAGAGTATCTTTTCTGAACATCAAGTTGCTGTGTTTTTTTCTTTTTGCCTGTATACTTTTAATCTTTTGTTAGTCTATATGTGTTATTGTACTTTATGATTTATGCTTTTACTTTTTTTACTTTTTTTTTATATGTATATATACTGTTATGGAGCGATTATTTAATATTCTACTATTATTTAAAAAGGGAATGTCACTATTTTACTTAATTATATTTTAAAACTTATTAGATATAATAAAAAAAGGATATAATATGTAGCAGCAGACAGCTAGACGATGTCCAGGTGATGTAGGTAATCTCTGCATTTGGCAAGTCTTTCGAGGCATTTCCCTTTAGAATTTTCCCTTCAGGAAGCGAGATGATCAGCAGTGATACACCTACACATCGAAAATGAATATTAGAATTTGTATAGTATACTATTACAATAGCTATTGACAGATCAAATTTGGATCCACCTTTAATTCATGTGAACAGTTGTAATTTCTTTTACAGTTACTTACTTTTCTGTAAATCTTTGTTTAATAATGTTTTTATATGCATTGGCAGTCCAATTGCTTTGATATGTCAACAGACAGACATGGGAATTGCTGGAAATTGGATTCTGTAACAATTCTATGTGTATAAATGGTTGCCTACCTTTTGGGGGCACAGTAATGAATTTTAAGATTGTTGTTTTTTTATAGTAATAAGCGTTTAAAAATTTAAAATGTATTTTTCTCATAATGCAGAGACTCATACCTTTGTTATATAAAAAGTGTAAGGTGATTCCAGATTTTGTAATTTTATTTATTTTCACATCGTTGAAGATCTGACAATCCTGTCGATCACATGGCCATTCTCATATGTAAAACAAATGGAGGCTTCTCATTTTGGTTATATTAACGGATTCTCACAAAAAGACAGTTGGACTCCTTGCTTGGAGACAATCGCTGCAAGTCAGTTAAAAACATTTTCAATTCGAAGATTCACTAACCGAACCTCTTTCGAGGCAGACATATTTCTGTTTGTTCTCTTGAAATTTAACGGCTTTTTCGATAAAATCCAATTTTAACCAAATTTCAATCTAAAAATAATGGTTAATTGTTAAACAAAGTTTTCACATAAATTTATTCCAAATTACACACGATTTTGGGTAAATTTTCTTCAACGACGATTTTCCGAGTAATGTTCCTGTCCTGAGCGACCACCTTCTCTGACCTGATGTATCTACGAGGTACGAGGGCCCATATCCGACCTGCACAGTCCTGACCACCGATGATCGCAGAATTCGGCCCTGTAAAAAGGTACTCTTCGGCAAATCTACCTAAAAAATAAACGTATTATTTCAATTCTAATCTAAATTGAACTGTACTTATAAGATATTATTTTAATTCCGTTCTGAAAATTTGAGGTTAGAAAATCGTTTGTAACATAGCTAAACGATCTCCAGTCACTATGGGGAAATTGTGTAATTAGGTTTATAAGTATTTGTTATGTTTTTACGTTACGAACCAATATCCAGTGATTTACCATCAAGGTTGGCTACTCTGTTTCACACGTTTATTCAAATCTAATATAACTCCATTTGAACGGTCAGAAAACGCGGGATTTTTAAAATTTATTTCAAACGTATTTAAGTAAGAAACTATGAATTTGAATCGCAAAAGGTGGAATCACTTAATGAAACTTTAGTGTTATTAATTAAACGAACTCACGGACTTACCTGAGATTATTATCCATAGATTTATGTCTGATATTAAACAAGTCACATTTTGAATTTTGATTTAAGTAATAAAAAATCACCTTTATTCGCCACTTAAATGTTTCATTTATACATAAGGGATTGAATACGATTAAGACACGACATAAACATGCCTATAAGACATCATTTAAACTGGTCTTAAACATTGAATTTGAGGGAGAGGACAATTGACAACATCATCCTATCACATCTCCATGCGTACTGAGTTAAAATATAAGAGAGTTAACGAGCCATTCAATATTTTTTTTATGTCACCGCCCCTCGATCGGAAATTTCTTGCCTTGCATGCCATCTGGCTGGTGAGACAGAACACTTCTAAATCAAAATTATATAAAATAGATGACACTGGTATATATAAAACTTGATTTCTTTCTAATTCAATTAATGTATTTCTTGTAAAATTTATTTTTTTAATCCGGGCTGTATGCCACTGTGTAGCGTAACAATACATTATTTTATCTATACTATACACCTTCTTTTTATTTATTAGGCCATTGACAAATGCATGTAACATCTGCATGTTTACATAAAAATTGACGCATTGTGTAATTGTCATTACAAAATAAAGAAATATTGTTATTATTTTTATTATTATTATTATTATTATTATTATTAAAGAGTATCTTTTGTTCTTGACTTACGTGTATTTTATCTTTCACCGTTCAACTTTAGTTTTTGTTCTTTTTTTTCAGCTGTTTTATTTTGAATCTGTGTTTACGTCCATCTGACAGTTGGTTGTTGTCAAATTTTCTTTCAAGTCACAGTAAGGCCGACCTTTGAACGCGATATGTTTCTGTCAAGCCAACCGCCTCACGTGGATTCCCTTATTCCTTTATTCCTTTCTTTTTATCCCTATTCCAAAGTTTAATTTGTTGCGTTAAATTCTTTTCGCCCTTTGTTTCTTTATCCCATTTTATTCTCTTTGTTTTCAAGCGATCGATTCAGTTTTTGAGCGTATTTCCGTTTCCGTCTTTCTGTCGGACTGTTTTTGACTCGCGCGTTAAAACGAGTGGCGCCTTTGAACATCTTGGCAGTTTAATTTTTCTTGATTCTGCCTTTTATACCTAGGACCTTCCCACTGAAAAGCTGGCTACAGCCCCAGATGACAGGATTACAGATAGGTCAAGCACAGAGATTTTAAGACCCATGTATACACACAAAACCTTGGAATTTAGTGTTTTCGGTTTGAGAGAGATTTATGATTCTTCAAAAAAAAAAAAAAACGTAACAGGCAATGTGGAGACAGTGTCTAAATTAGTCTTTGGATACAGTCTTTCTGAGTAACTATAAAGAATTTGTTAAATTCTGGAATTGAATATTGCCACTCGCCATTTTACGAAAGCAATGTTCGATATTTTTTTCGACATTTATACAATATCGACGTACTGGGTTTCACATTTGAGTGGAATAGGTTGATTTACAATGCAAATCTAAAACAATACAATGTTACAGTTCATTTAAAATTTATCTCTGAACCTTTGTAGGTATCGGTTTCACCAAGCTTTTCTTTAATTCCATTTAATTATGCTTGAATATAGAAACTAATTGGACACTATCATATAGGGGCCAATGCAGAATTATCATTTAAACTAAATATGATAAGCCGATTGAAAAAAGAAAAATGGCCCGATGATTGTGTTGCTCATTAACTAATTGCAATATACATAAGCTACACTATTCATTTGAAATCCAACCAACTGCACTAAATTTAGAATATTGATTTTATAATGTTTCACTAGAAGTCGGGCGTTCTCCTAGAACGCATTCCTTGAAGAAGGTAGATTAGCAAACCAGTCCATTCTCTCTGAAAACACCTCTTATAGTGTTTTTGATCAGTATTTAATTTTCAAATTTGCCGTCCTGCCGCCCTTTCAAGATCTAATATCTACGTAGCTGTGTATTAATTGGAATAAATAAAAATGCGAAAATCATTTCAAAATGAAAAGAAAAAATATTAGCTAGCTCAATAGAAAAGATTTTAAAATAACAAAAAGACTATTAATCCAGAGTTACTAATCCCTCGCGAATAAAACTTTATCTAACCAGAAAAGTAATTGTAGTAAATGAATCAGACTTTCTTATTACGAAAAATGAAAGGTTTAAAATAAAAAAAAGAACAGATTTTTAACCCAGGTGACGTATTAAACAATCAATTTATTTAACAAAAACGGCTAATACAAAGTGAGAAAAAACCTGACTGAAGGTTCTGGCATAAAAAAAACTGCACTAACTTTAATTAAAATAGACAATGCTATTTTCTATGAAAGCAAAAAAAAAGAAAGGGTTTTTATTGTTCAGAAGATTATCAATAGACAAAACTTTGAATTCTATCACGTGATTTCAATATCAAAATGAATCTAAGCGTAGAAAAAGCTACTACTCACCCAAACGAGGTGATAGAAAAAAAAAATGATACGCAAAATAGATTAACAAAAAAATTAACTTAACAAAAAATAATGAAAGAAAACTAAAATAAATCTTCCTAAACAAAAATTATATCTTTTACAAATGACACGTTAATACCTAACAATTACTACAATAAAATTCCTTGATTGACTATATTAAAAAGAAAAAATTAATTACAATAAAAATGAATAACAAAATGGCAACAATTATTTAAGAAAAATCTACCAAATCAATAGTCGACAAGGAAGTCCCTTAACAAAAAACCTAATTGCTTTTCTACAAAAATCCGCTCTCAAAATTCGTACACTAGACGTAAACATTCACGACATATTAAATAAAAAACGCATAAATCAGAACAGCGAACAATAAATTTGATGACTGGATTTAATTAAAAAAATTTAACATACATAATTAAATCAATTACAATAAAAATAAAATATTCAAAACAAAACTTTTACCTTTTTTTTCTGTTTTTTACTTTTTTCCAAATTTTTCATCTTTTACCTGTTTTTAAAGTTTTTTTGACTTTTTTGCCTCATTTACATTCTTTAACTACATGAATGATTTTCCTTTCAAATGCTTTTCTTACAATTATTATCAAAAATCGTTTAAATTACCATATCTTTCAAATGCTTTTGCGCCATATTGGATCCGCCATTTTATTTTTTACAGTAACTGTCGGATTGGCATTCACGTAGATTGTACCACATCATAGAATATGAAATATGCCTATTTTGGCTCCCATCCTTTTTAATCCAACCAAATTCACTAAATTTAGGAAAAGACATTTATTATTATTAAACACACTAAAGCATTATAAATTCAATACATTTTATAATGTTTTAAATTTTACTTAATTTTTTACATAAAATCTTTAACGTTCGAAACTTTAACTTCCCTTCTATTTGAACATTTTATTTTACTTTAAGATCAAATTTGAATGTTTGCAATCTTTCGGCAGATAGCTTGTAAGCCAATTTCTGGAGTAAAGAAATAAAATTTATCATATCTTTTCTTACAACGTGGACCTTTATTAAATATCAATAAGAGATTATGCATGTGATTCCAATTTAACGAGACAATCTATATAACCACGTCAAGTAAGAAAAGTTTGTAAGAGAGATTATCGGAATACCCATCTTCTTCCACAAGATAATCAAATATTAACTCATAATATTTACTATTGCTTCACACGCTTAAGAGAATTATGAAACCGAGGTAAAGATTCCCAATTTACTTTTACTACATTAGCGCAACACTCCAGCCCCTTAATTCTATTCCAAGTTGCAATAGGATTACGAACCCCCGCTTTTACGGAGGGCTAAGTCAACAGCTTAATGTCGTATAGTTCATTATTTGCAAAAAATCCTCTCAATTTACAGTTGGACGGCGGAAAATAGTAAGGGAGCACTAAGCTGCTATTAGGGACAGACAGAGTGGGAGGCTTTTAAGGAACCCGTGACTCCAATAACCTGAAATCTTCAGGGCATTATGTTCAGATATGAGACGGTCTTTAGGGATTCTCCCAAGTTAAGAGATTGATAAGTCACAGTTAGAGTAAAAGTAATCATGTTTTGTGATTCACACTTATTATGTTATTTCAGTGACATTTATAATTTATCGAGAATTTACTTAACATTTGAAAGTTTTTTTAAAGAAAGAGTCTTAGGCAAAACCATCCAATCAAACAAACGCGGATTCATACTTAAACAATTAACCAGAACTACTTTAATTGAAGTGATTCTGCTAATTTTATTTTATGTTATTCATACAGACTTTGCGAAATCGTTTAACATCATTATCTTGTTAATTATGTAGGTATCAAACTATAGCTTTACATTGCAGTTGCACTCAATTTAAACGTAGATATTTGTTACAAGTTACAACCGCTTTAATCCCTATACTCCGTTTCTTGGTATCTAAAGGCATGCCACAGGGCGGCATGTTGGACCCCATTTATTTAATATCTATATTAATTATGCCCTAATTATAATCTGGCTTTTCTGATGCCGTAAAATAATTCAAAATATAAATTTAAGAGTGATTTTAAAATTATTTACAGATAATGGTATGTGTTTATTAATTGACAAAATTATAATTGTTTTCTTTACTATAATTTTTTAACATATCTCTTGGTTTTATTTAAAGATTGCGTTTCAATATAGTATGTTGATTTAATTATTGCCAACTAAACATGAAAACGTTATTAAGTTTTGTAATTAAAGAGATTGTCAAAAATATATTGTATTTATTCAATAAGTATATTACTCCGTTTATGCTCTAATTTGAATCATTTGAGTATATTAATTTTTTAATTTGTTCTTTGTGCAAACTGTTATTTGTAAAATTAATATAGATTTTGGGTTATTTCATGTTTTTGTTGTAAGGTTTTTGTCATATTTACGTCCTTTTACCATTACAATTTTTATTGATAAGGGAATATGGAAAATTATTTTGCTTTAATTTTTTTCCTTAATAAAGATAAATGAAACTGCGGACTTGTTAATGTTATTGCTTTATCAGCTAAACCAATAATGACACTAACTTTTTGCGAAATTTATAACCAAATGTTTGCACATCCAAACATTTGTTTATAAAATTTTATTTATATTGAAATATTTGGGTAGTGTCTATTTTATTGATCAATAATCGGTATTGGTATATTTGTAATTTTCTAGTATTGCATATATTAGCATGTTACATGTGCAAGAGATTTATCGTGTAATGAATAGCAATTTACGTATTAATTGAACATCGCATCTTCATACTTTCTTATAATAATTATGTCAAAAGTGTTAACATTAAAGAATAGCGTGGCAGAAGTATTCACTATTTTCTTAGAGTTCAAAACAGTATTGGGAAAGTAGTCATTTACAATCTGATCATTCCAATTATAATGTCTAAGCTTTCGCAATCATATTTGTTGCTTCATTGGAGACAAATTTAAAATATTTTCAGTTCACAAGTAAGAATATACGATGAGCAAAAAAACACAATCATCACGTACATGACGAGTATTACATAAATAATTGACAAAACCATGAATCGAAAATATTTCACTATTTGATTCTAGTTAAAGTAATAAATAATGTAAATTAGAAGGCAATTACGATAAAAATCTTTTAAAATCCAAAAGCACGTTGCAAGCACCAACAACGTAGTGAGTCAATCGGTAAAACAGACTATTGACACAAAAGTACACTTTACATCACGACAAATGCCAAGTACACTCCACTACAGCAATAATGCTAAGGAAGGGACATACTTTTCAAATATCATATCGTAAATTATGTCTAAATGTAAAATATATCCGTGAATATTACTTAAGTTATTAATGTCGCTCTTAAAATTAATAGTATTCGTATTTTTTTTAATACACGTTATTTCTACAACCAAGTCTCTTCGACAATGATTCGGGTGGAGGATTTTCGTTCTTCAAAATTGGAGGTATGTCCAACGTTAGTGCTATGATCTGAAAGTGCTGTTTTATTGGATTTATGAAGATAATCTAATCTATGTTGATTAATTCTTTTACTGAGGTATTGGCCAGGTTGTCCGATGTAAACAGCGTCACAATCCTAAAAAGATATATGATATACAACATTAGAATTTAAAAGTAGAGGTTTTCTTTCTTTAGCTCTACAGAAGAATTTATTTATAGTTTTAATATTGTAAGGAGCGATTTTAATGTGATATTCATGGAAAAGACGCGAGTACTTCGAGGTTAATTGTTTTATTGAGGGAAATTTTGCAAAATTGAATTTTTATGTTTAAGGGGTGGACTGATATTATTATCAATGATCTTATTATTGGTAAATACATTTTGAGATGGAACTACGAAAGTAGAGGTCTGAAATTTAGATATCACTAAGAAAGACGTAGTGATCATGGAGGTGGTATTTACTTATACATTATAAATGGAATGCTCAGATTGTAAATGACTACCTTCCCAATAAAACGGTTTTGAATATTAAAAAAGTTTTCAGTAAAAGCGAAAAAAGCTACAAAAAATTAAGTCTTCTTGGTTATCTTCACGCTCTTCTTGTACGAGATATTTCGATGATTTTTACTAAATGCAATTCATAAACATCTGCAAAGCCATGTAGAGAAATGCTAGAAATGTACATGTTATGTCTTCTGTCGATGGTCTATCCGCTGTAAGGATTGTATTTACCGGTTAGCCGGTAAATTGGCCAAAAAACGTTCGGTAAATTTACCGGTAAATTACAAAAAATTACCCGGTAATTCGGTAATGAAAAGCCATACCAGAAATTTTATGTATGTACGAAATATTGTGTTTATAATATATTTAAAGTTTAAAGACATTGAAAATAAAAAAAGAGAGCCAAGTCTAAGTAAACATATATCCAATTATTAATTTTATTGGAGATATTTTTGTTTATTGAATTTAAACTTCTTCAGATTGAGAGCCGCTGTAATGCCTGAATAGAGAATATAAGAAAAAACTGACAGCATTTTTTGATTAGAAACCGTTAACCTCCATTCCACCGAGTTAGTCAGAAAGAGGAGGAAACAAAAAAAATCAACAAAAATAGCAAAAAAATTGAAAAAATTGAAAAAATCATCGTGTAAAATTAAAAGAAAATAATTAAATCTCAAAC
Source organism: Protaetia brevitarsis (assembly GCA_004143645.1). NCBI lineage: Eukaryota > Metazoa > Arthropoda > Insecta > Coleoptera > Scarabaeidae > Protaetia > Protaetia brevitarsis. Next base: position 11,418 of record RXPK01004116.1, on the reverse strand, counting down.
GGATGGATTTAACGGAATGGCACGCAAAGAAAAAGCGAAATTAATGTTCATTTGTTGCTAGGACGCCAGAAACGCCACATAACCATTACACAAAAAGCGGCTCCTAAGACTGTTTTTTACATTAATAACGTGACAGTTGCAAGGTGGTTTGAAAGGAAAAGAAATTTAACTTTCCAGCATTTAATCTATAAATCGGCATCTATGAACAAAACTTTGAAATATTTAATAATTACAAAAACATCACCTTATACCACCCGCCATATAGAGCAACTGACGATACCAAGCCCTACCATCAGCTACAAAAGAGATCTATTAAGAGTCGCCTATAATTCAATGCCTAAGAGTTATTATAATAGCTGCCAATACAATAACTAGCACAAGCTGCATTAAACAATTAAAAAAACAGATAGAGCGCGCCTAATAGAAAAATCTTATTACTCCATTAATTAATTTGTTCTTACTATACACATTTTTTGGTCGTTTTTGTTTTTCTATTTGTTTTCTGTAAATTATTTATGTTCTAAAATTTTGTTTGTTGTATTTTAATAGATTGTACAGGTTACTGGCCCAAAACAATATAAAATAAACTAAAACTTATTTAAAAATAATAATAAAGAGAACAACATTTCACGTTATTTAATAATAGCCAATTTTGAATACTTCACATTATAAGGACATTAATGCACATGTTTAAAATAACATTAAAATTGAAACCTTAAATATTTTTTTATTTTCATTCAATATTTGTATTTAATTATTTTACAGTTCTTTTTGAAGAAAAACTTGCGTTTTTTTAAAAATAATATTTATAATACAATATTTATTCAAAATTCTAAAATTATGCCTTTTAAGATTGGGCAAAATATATATATTCTAGCTAATTTCTTAACCCTATTTTTCTTTTGGAATCCCCATTAATGTCACACATGAAAAAAAGAAAATTACCGGTAATTTACCGGTAAACCGTATTTTAATTTTCATTTACCGAATTACCGGTAAATGAAGAAGTCGGTAAATTTACAATCACTAATCCGCTGTTATATCCGGTGATAAGCCTCCAACAAGTTCTAGTTCTCGAAATATCCCCCACTCCAAGTCATAGCTGCTATCTATTCGGCGTTCTTCTAACGGATTTAGCTTTATGCCCAAAAGCCTACGCGTCACTATGTTTTGCTTAAAAGTAACGTCTATCTTTGAATTATTTGATCCTCAAGGCATACATCGCATAAATATTCAATTCCAATTCAGAAGCAAATTACCGTTTTGTCAACGTATACCAACGCAACAACGTCGCCTTTGTTTATTGAGAATCGACCTTGAGGATGTTGCACTCTTGCACCCGACTAGGATATAATTATTTATTTAATGCCGCGACAAGTGTCGGTAGGGCCGTAATCGCTAACGTACTTGGCGCACAACAAGGAGATGAATAAATATGTAGGTAGCTGGGAGTCAATTTATTTCGCAAACTAATTTAAATTTTCTACGTAAGCAACTATTCATTTAAATTTCCCCGGTGCAGTGTACAAGGGAACGCTTTTGGGAATTTCAGCGTTTAATTCAGTTCAAGCAAAAGTGAGAGACGTCAAGCCCTATTAGAAGCAAATTATACGGTGCAGGCGCGAAAATGATTTACGTTCCACGTTCACTTACCTAACAATAAAAAGTCGAGAGCTTTATACGAATTGCAGAAAATTGCAGCTGCGAGGTGGAACTTTAATAAGTCGAGAATTTTTTTTATGATGAAAATTTAAGCTGGAGAAACCAAATGCGAGCAATATTTCACATCTAATAGCCACGCATTAAAGTTACCATATCTGATTTCGTTTTATATAGTATAAATAACCTTGTCCATGTTATATGTAGCTTTATTACGTTGGAAATCTTTGCTTGGAAATCCTCCGACGTCGTAAAAAGTCAGTAGGAGAACGGGGCACCTAAAAATGCAAAAATACCGGGCATAGGAATAAGTCGACAGTTGGGTGTGTATGCCGGATAAAGAAGTGGGCTCAGCATTTTACGAGAGGAATAAAAAGAAAAATTGACTTCTACGTATTGCAGAAGTCACGAAAGCAGGCTCCTAAGTTTCACGGAAATATACGAGCGATGAATAATGGAATGAATTGAGTCTATTTTAAAAGAAACAAATGAATATTTCCCGCTGCAATCAGCATCGGCTTTAACTTTGACAGAATTTATGGCTGGAAGTTAATTCTTCTGTTATTTCAACCTCGTATAATATCATTTCTAGCTAGTGGTTACTTATTTAAATTTTCTAAATAAATGTATTTAAAGAACTTGACTGCTTAGCGAATTATACAACTAAGCTGAAAATATTTAAAAACTGCATTTCAATTGAAGTTGTGCTATTCACTTTTCTTCTAATAAAAACAATAAAATCGCCTTAATATAAAATTAGTTGATAGTAGAAGTAGTTATCCCTAACTGTCAACACAGCAAGATTATATACATATATTGTTATGGAATATACGTATGGTAATTTCCCTAACAGTAAATATAATTATTATTTTGTGTACAAAAACCTACTTGTAAATCCAGCATATATTGCGTATTAATTGATTAAAACATCGTAGCCGTGGTAAATAGGTATATATGTTCATCGTGCAGTAACTGTATAGATTTAATGTAGTTTCCTTAGTGGCGATACTAATTAAAGCGTATGAGTTTCACGTGGTAATTAGGTATAATGTTCATCGTACAGTAACTGTATGATTTTAATGTAGTTTTCTTAGTGGCGATATTAATTCAGGCGTATGAGTCTTCACGTGGTAATTAGGTATATATGTTCATCGTGCAGTAACTGTATGATTTCAATGTAGCTTCCTTAGTAGCGATACAAATTCAGGCATATGAGTCTTCACACCTGTAGCTCGTATTAAATAAATGACTGGTGGTGGCGGGTGGGTGTCCATGGGAGAGGTTGTTGAGAAAGAAAATCTCTTTTAATTGTTTTTATATTTTGTCAATGCAATAATAATCATAGTCCCTTTCCTTAAAATTGAAGGGCAACTCTGTGTGAATTATTGTATATGACATTGGGCTGAAAGTATACAAGAGGAACGTCTAGATTTTTCATAATTAGAAGAAATACGCTTAGTTTAATTAACTTACCTTGGTACCTTTTCTTTTGTGGAATTGTTCATGTTTTGCTGTTTTGAGTATCACAATGTAGTTTGGATACTTGGAAGGACCTTACTACCTGATCCGTCTTACTACCTTGATGCCGGTGTCGTACATACCTTTGTCACTGCAAGGAAATTCCATTCTGAAATTATTTGGGGTGTGCACTACCTAATGTTGAAGGTAGTTCTTATGATGTATTTAAATTCTGTGTATAAGTCTAGGCAGTAACTTTATTAGGTTATTTATTACAATTGTAAATGACAGTTTAAATTGAAATTTTAATATATATCAAGTTGGTAGCTATTGTTAGTGAAATTTACCATATGGGGTAGCGGGAGATTAGAATATTACTTTTATTTTAAATTACAATTTAATGATCCAAAAATATGCACGATAGTATCAATTGTAATATAATTACAAAATAAGCTACTCACGAAGAAGTAATGCTTTTTAAATGTTTTTGATATATTATTAAATAATAAATTGTGCATGTTATCAATATTTACACTATCTTTATTGATATAAGAGCAGGATAAATGCTAAATGATTAGAATTAAACAATAATTCAATAATTAATGAGAAAAACTCTATATTATAAAGTGTTCATTTAGAAGACATCACTGCAGCCTCCGCTACTTAGTACTATAGTAAAAAAACATAAATATAGCTACTCACTAATAAGAGGGGAGATTACTGATGCGCATGATTGCCGTGGTGAATTCGAGGTATATGTATAAGTTTCTAGCCATCTAGTGAAGGGAATTGTGTTTTCGAATACTATCAAACGTAGAAGGATAGATATTGTAAAAAAGCAATTAAAAGAAAAAGTTTTGTAATATTAGTAAATATTAGCAGAAGTCCTTTATAAAAATCACACAGGATATGATATAACTTGAATTAATGATATATATAAAATATAATTAACCAACTTAAACAAAATTAATAAAAAATAAAAAAAAATATGCTTGAATTTACAATATTCTGTAGTACTCCAATTCTACCACTACATGTAATTTCGCAGTTTAAGCTGATAAGGCTGAACGTCGAAACAGCGCTTGGAAGAAATTCATTTCTATAATCTAATATGGACATTTAAAAAATTAGTAATTTGGGACATAGTAAAGCTACTGGCGATGATGAATGCATATGACCACTTGATGTGTTCCTGTCTTATATCTTTCACCTTGGTTAGTAAGTTTTGTCAAGCTAGAATGTGATTCTGATCCACTATGCGACGTTTCCTCTGCACTTGTATGGGACATTTTCTGGTCAACAGCAACAGAAGCAGCGATTCTGAAGAAGAAAAAACCTATACAAAAAAACCTGGACGAAAAGTTGGCCAGAATATGCGATATTCTTCGACATCATTATCTGGACTGTCACACCAAAAAAAAGTTTTGGGCATGTTGACGTAAAAATTCCCTTCTATTAACTTAATATTACAAAGTAAATAACTATACAAACCTTAACTCAAAACATCATGAACTTAACAGCGTAACAAAAGACCTTCTTACGCCTTTAACAAAGCGAGGATATATTTCCTAGCTAATATATACAACTTATTTTCCCGAAGATATAATCGAAAAATTGCGTGCGCGGCCATAAACGAGTCAGTTAAGCAAGAAGATTTATTAACTAGGGAGCAAAGCAAATTATTTATCAACCAAAAAGATATTTATTATGACGTGGCTTGAAAAGGGCAGAAGTTTTTCTGGATCTGAGATCTGGTAATTAATTACATTATAGGTATGGTCGAGATTTTCTCTTTCTCCCTACTTTATTTCTTGACAGTGCTAAAACCACAAACACTAAGATATATTAATCTAGAACGGATGGTTCAGCTTCGCTCGCTATTCGTAAATGATACGTTTTCTCAACGTTTTCCTCGGTCCTGGTATGTAAGAAAGGAAATGGAGACGTTATATATCACGGTTTTTGTTTGTCACGAGCAATGGGGGTATGAATTGATGTAACAACTAAGTTCTACGGTTAATTAAGAAAATATATACATATCTGCGACGGATAAAATTAAATGCAGTGAACTGTGTTGTAGATGCTGATGGTATACTAAATTCGTTCACGTTTAGTTGACTATATACAAATATATTACTTATATTGCTGTCATGTTATTCCTTTGTATGGGAATCTCTAAAACCATAAGAGATACGGGTTGGGTTAAATGGAAAATAATTTGCACGTTATACGTATCTAGATACGTTTTTGTCCATTTAAGGAAATGCATGGTTTACTAGATAGTTGCAAAAAATTGAAATTTATTGTCTAAGATAAAGCCTAGGTATTTAACTTCCGTTCTCAATCTATGCTTTTGTCCAACTGAATTTTCTTTTTTTAGTGAATGCTACTAAGGTAGTCATAGTGGAGTTATATTGAGTCATGATTGATTGCCTCTTCTCATAATCTTCAGTCCTCTTTGAACTACGTCGCATAGGGTATTGTCAAATTTTCCTTTTACGTATATGACAATATCATCAGCACACCGTAGACAAGATATGCTTAGATCCGCCAGCCCGGCTAAGACTTCATCTACTATTAGACTCCGCATAAGTGGAGATGCAACTCCCTCCTGCGGGCATTCTCTGGTAGTACTAATGGAGATGGCCTTATGTCTCACCTCCATCTTCACCGATCTGGCATCTGCAGGCCATCTACCCCCCCCCCTCCCTTCCTGTTAATTAATGTTTTTTTTTACAGACTCGTGTAGAGTGTTGTCAAAAGTACCCTGTATGTCAGAAAAGGCGCACACTACGGTTTCTTTATTCATCAGTGCATCTTGGATTTGATCCGTCAACTCCACTAATGTAGTATCAGTGGAATTGGCGTTTGAATAAGCATGTTGATAAGGTGCAATGGCAACCATGATATGTTATGGGATTTAGGGTTGCGTAAGTGTCCTCTTTCAGCTTTTTGGTGTAAGGTGACTTTGGGCCCTTCCAAACTTGGAAACATACCCAAGCTCCAAACTACTAGGCTTATCGAGATCACTCAGGCCTGGCTCTTGCTAAAGTAAGAATTGGAGCAATCCGTTACTCCGGTGTTTTTAAGAAACGGCTGAAAGGTATAAGGCCATTTTAGCCGTTCGCTTGCTGCATATGTGTCCTTGCATTGTAGTAGCTTCTTTATTTGGTCTTTTATATACCTCGAAGCATTTTTCGCATTTTGGCTTCAGAGAATTGGATTCTATAAAGGAAAAGAGCTTCTTCGTTTCTCTCAGTGAAGTTTCGTCTGGTTTTCTTACTGCTCTGTCCTCCCAGTCGATTCTACCCCTTCGCCATTACCTTGTGAAGTCGCGAGCGGTAGGTGTTGAATCGATTCCTCGCAGAATACTTTCTGGAAGCTATCTCTTTTCGCTTTCCTAATAGCTTTGTTGTAGAAGGTAAGCTGCTCGTGTAGCTTGTCAGTCTTCCCGTATCTTGAACCTTGTTAAAGAGCTTCCGCATACAGGATTTTAACTTTGACAGATGGCTGTTCCGACCCAGGTGCGCATCATTACGTTCCTTTTTGTCTGCCTGCAACAGGACAGCTCGCATCGTAGCTTCGAGTATGGCCTTGTTTCACCGTCTTTAAGGCGTTCTCCAGATTCCAGATGTCCTGGCTTTCTGGATTGATGACCTCTAAATTGCTACTTTAGATTGGGTTCTTGTAGTTGTCCGCAATCTGTTTTCCTGGGATTCTCCGAAGTGGTGGCTCTGGAGTGTTCGTCTCTAGTCTGGAACACAATCTTCCTATGATCAGAGAGAGGGAAGTTTCACTTGATACCCTCCAGTCTTTCAGCAGATTCCCTAGATCCAACGTACTTAGTGTAATATCTAGCATTTCCTCCTACCCTGCTTACAAACGTGGGATATTCCCGTTATTATGTACCAGTAGGTTATTACGGAAAATATACTCTAAAACTTGCGCACCCCTCTGATTGGTGTCTTTGCTTTCCTAAACAGTGATATGTGCGTTAATGTAGCATTTTATACGTAGTGGTAACCTCCTCTTCTGCCAGTGCTCACTAACCTATGCAGCTCGAGGGGTTGGCCAGGCCCGTCTCTTATCGAAGTAACATGAAGTCATGAAGTAAAAGGATGCGAAGGATGTCGGATGAGACAGCATCTTAGTTATTTAGTTAGTTAGTTACTTTATTCCTTCCTTGGTATATAAGGTATGAAACACGTCAAAAATACATAAAAAACAAACAATAAATATATATACCACAAGAGTGTTACAATTAAAAAAGTCTTAAAGTATATAAAGAATGTTTAAACGTACTCACTTCTGATTTCCTATTAACCTATCTACGGTTTAAATTTTCTATTAATATTGGAATGAATTTATAAGTTTTCATAAGTTGTGAAACAAAATTCCTTTGTACAATTGATAACTTCGTTTTAGGCACTCATATAAAAATGTTTATAGTAGTACCTCTAGTTGGATATATATGTGTACGTTCGAATTGTTCAAAAAAGTTATCGTAATTTTTACGAACAAACATTGCGCACTCAATAATACATAATCCGGTTAGTGTATGAATTTTGAATAAGTTGACAAAATTTTGCAAGGGATCTCAGCCGGTTAAATTGAAAATGCTTCTTAAACAACACTTTTGAATAATAAATAGTCACTCTATGTTGTTACAATTACCCTAGAAACTTAGTTTGTAACGAAGACTAGATTCCCTTGCTTGATATGCATTAACTTGCTTGCCATGCTCACCGAAGAAGTAATCACTCTCAAAGCGTAATTAAAAGTAGCAACAATACGGTTAATAAGCTTCTCCCACTTTAGATGGTTATCCAATCTTGCCAAGGCAACATTATGCGTTGTTGTAGAAGTAAGATAAGGTCTGAAACTTCTTCCCAGATCCTGCTTCCAGAATAAGGTTTCTTCCATAGTTTTGCCTTACTCATTGAGTATTTTCATTATTATGCTGATGATATCTAGGTCTGAAAGCTATGTACAACCATTTAAGAACCGGTTTCAAATAATGAACAAGTAATTAAAAAATGAGGCGGTACTCAGTTGCCTACTTTAAGGCGAAATTATGATTTGTTAAAGATAGTTATTTAAAATGGACAACATTAGATGCTAATTATTGCCTTTTATTAATGCAGAAGACAATTTTCATATGTTTAATTCAGTATACCCGGTATATTTTATCTGTTTTGTGTTATTTGCTTGGAGAGATTTTCTATTCTCGGGATGTTTATTTTTTTTGAACGTTTGACGTATTCCTCAGTTGAGAAGTAAGGGTATTTTACTGACGGTTAGCTATATCTTTCAAAATGTCAGGTTGGTTCGTGAGCCTGTTGTAATAAAGAGGGCTGTTATTGACGAGATTATGGTTTATCCTCATTCGTTGGTGGCTACAGAAAGACGGTTGTCTTATTTTTCCTATAACGAGTTTTTATTGCACATTTTTAAAACATTATCGAAGTTCGAGAAGTGTGTACCTAAAGAAAGTATGCGATATAACTCTGTATGATTATTCTTATCGAATACTGCATTTGTCAAGAAAATATCCTATAACTATCCTACGAAGATTCCCGACCAGATAGCCTTTTCCATGCCTTTGACCGAGACCGGGGGCCCATCTAACTGAACCGACCTTCTCCAGCAACAGAGTTTGCCCAGCGTCGTGTCTTTTCAAGTTACTATTCATTGAATCACACACGATACAACGTAAAAGAATAATTCAGTTTCGTTCATTATTACAGAAACTTAGATTTTTTAATTTATTTCACTAAGATATTGGGGTTAGTTTTATAAGACGCTTTTTTATTAGTTATTTTAAGGAATTTTAATATTTAAGGGGTTGTAAAAAGTATCACTGATTTTGATGTGTATAAATAGCTACTTTTAGAATATCGATTAATCTAGAAATCGTTTGCTTTAAAATTTAGTATTGTGTTTACGGGTAGATGGCGCCGTTTATATTGTTTGAAATTTATTTTATTTTATGACATTTCCATAATCATTAGTCTTTTTAAATGCAGGAAAGTTTTCGAATATGTGTTTTGTATAAAATTTGTCTTATATAGGTATTTTATGATTCCAACATACGGTACGTTGTGATCAAGAGTGTCAAGATGGATGAAACCTAAGCATTTGGTAATAATAAAGATGTTAAGCTTGTTTTGGTTTGAAACAGCTTTCTTTTTATGTTGTACAAGTTAGTGTTTTTCATCGATTTCCATATTTAGCTTATTTCAAGGTTAATAATCGAGAAGGGCTTTGAGGGTGGGGCGCTCGTAGCTGAAAGAAACTGCCTACTCGTTAGTAGCATCCGGGTAGATTTTGACAAGCGATCTGGTCCCACTTTGAAGCGTCCGTGCACTACAGGTAAGAATAAATCATTAAACGGACAAATCTAAATAATAATAAATTGTGTATGAACTTTAAAAAAATAAAAATTTTGAAATTCCGGCCATTGTGTTTTAAAAACAGCAGCAATTTATAGTATAGGGTTTTTCAGGAACTGGCTGGTTAAGAAGTTTCGGCTTAACGATTCTCAGTTTTAAAATTGGGGGTTGCAACAATTTTGGGCACTTCTTTCTTTCTATAAATATTTTCACCTTTTTTGCACTTTCCGGTTAACCGAAGTCGCAGACTTTGTATTTAAATGGAACACCTAATATATTATTATATTTTGAATTTACCATAAATGTTAAGACGATTACGCATTAGGGTATCTATACTATCTTGAACTGTTTTTTCCTAAGATATTACGATTTTTGATAAAATTTGGGACATTTACATGTTGTATGTAGATTGAGTTAATTCTCATTGATTTGAGTGTCAGATTCCGAGTTGACACAAACAAGTAGCAAATTGTTTACCAAAACGTAGAAAATATTCAGTGACTTATACAGGGTGTTTAAACATTTTAGTGACGATATCCAAGAATTTTGAATGTTCAAAACTAATTTTTTTAAATAGAACACCTGTCATTTTCTATTTTGGATGTACAATAAATTCTATGCCGATTTGCTGCTAGCATTCCTATACCCATCTTCAGTATTTCTTTTTAAATACTTACTCATGTTTGCTTATTACCGTTTCAAATGCGAATAAATTTCTACCTCGTGTGCCTGAATTAACATCACAGCATTTAATTATTATTAGTAGTATTAATTGTTATATATGGTGTTGTTACGACGTGGTCAAAGTGGGATGGAAATTATATATTGGTGGAACATTAGTGATGATAATGAAAAATATTGGAAGCGTTATTCTAACTAGATCTATAAATTCATTTATTTTAGATTCCTGAGAAGCGGAGAAAATTATAGAGATCAATGTTAAGGAATTAATTTTGGCTAATATATTTGGAATCCAGAAACTTTTAAATGATCTTTCTCTGAAATGCTTGGTTCAAGTAAGGGAAATGGCATAGAAGATATGAGCGAAAACATAAAAAATTGTTTCAACTCACAAAACGTAGAGGTTGTCAGCGAATGTTTAAAGTTTTTGTATATTAAAGTATTTTCAAAATTATAAAGTTTTATGAAGATATTAGATACATGCATAGCTTAAAATGTAATTTTACAAGAGCTAAACTTGAACATGAATGAGCATCAAAAAAAAAAAGTGCTCGATGTAATCCGTTTACGTCCAGCATTTTATTATTCACGCGACTCTTAAGTGTGCCTTATTACTTACTTCTCACTTCAACTTGGGGTCTAATTCATCAAACGTTCTCGTACACGGAATCATTAAATCTTGCTTGGTAGTTACCGAAGTTGCGTACAGATGTAATCTATGTTTGTATTATTTCAAAGTTTTCTGAATGTTTATTAGATATATTAGCGAAAGATAAATCCTTTAATTACATTGATTCCTCTATAATTTTCGCATTCTCAGTGAATTTTAAATAATTATAGTATTAGGTTAAAATAATGCTCTCCAATATTTTTCATTATCCTAATTCATAATTACATAATTATCGATCTGAACACGCTGACGTGTAAAAACAATGATATAGACATAATATTACAATATATAATAAATTGTTGTGATGTTAATGTCATGGCCACCAGATAGAAAGTATTCCGGCCATTTTGAAAGCGGAAAAACAAAAGAGTATTTAAAAAAAACTTATCTGAAGTGGCTATAGGGAAAATGCTACAGCAAATCGGTATAGAAGTAAATATTGCAAATCCAAAAATTAGGATAAAGATGAGAGTCAGGGGTTCTTCCTATATTTCTGGAAAGAAAAAATTAAAGTTTTGCAAATTCAAAGTTCTTGGAATAATCATGTTGTCATAGACT